>PVLA01010537.1:0-62786 GCA_004027455.1 Hydrochoerus hydrochaeris
GGAGGAGAGTCAAGAAGACAACCTATACCTTCCAAAGCAAATTAGCTTTATGTTGGCCTGGAAAAATATTATGAATTGCAATATATGCTCTTCAAGTTCTTGAAAATTTTTATTTTTGTATATGGAAATGTTTGTAATAATATTTCTCATGCAGCCACGCAGGCTGGGAGGAGAGTCAAGAAGACAACCTATACCTTCCCATGAGCTAGCAGCAGCCATGAAGGCCAGAAGGACAACCAAGAAGCCAATCCATGCCTTCCCATGAACCAGAGGCAGCCACATGTGCTAGAAGGAGAATTAAGAAGCCAACCTATGTCTTCCCAACCAGTATGTGGACTGGGAGACAAGAACAGCAATGCCACTCTGTCCCCCCTCCCACTCCACTATAAGCAACCAGCTGATTCAGAAGAACTCAGGCTGAGATGATACCAACTAAAGTAAAAAAAATAACTTAGGCTTATATTGTTTGATTGACTTTGCAGGCCTAAAGCTGGTAGTCTGAGCATCTATTTGGAGGATAACAATGTTCATTATAGTAACTGTGAGGGATTTCCTTCTGTCTTTGTTTTCAAAATCAATGATTTGTTCTGTTCTATTGTTTTTGTTTTATTCCTGTATTTGGTAACCTGAGGACTGTTTTGAAGATAACAACATGCAATATAACAACCTTTGTTAAATTTCTATCATCCTGTTTTGAAATCCTATATCACTATTGTTTTTGTTATTGTTGTCATCATTTTACTTTTATTGTTGTTGCTTTTTGGGTATTTTTGTTTGTTTTGGTTGTTTGCTTCTTGATTTTTCTGTAGTTTTTTTAAATAAAAAGTTTTTAAAAATCATATTTCTCAGATCAGGAAATGAAGTTTCAGGATCTGTGTGGAAACTGGGTGCCTAGAGAAGTTTGTATCACTCTATTTCAAATCATAAATTAAGATCTTATGAAATTTTCAGCTAATTGCTTTGTTCAGATTAATATACTTCTTAAAAACTATGTAACAAATTTAATCAAATGCTTAATGCTTCAAATTAGATATTTTGGACTAAAATGAAGAATTTACTAAAATACACATATGCTATATTATTTCATTTCTTTTTAAATTCTTCTTGTTAGTCACATTTTGCTTTCCAATTTGGACTTGCATTATTCTAACATTCTTCTTTTATGACCCACTGTTGTTTAATTTAAAAGTTTAAACTTTCAGAAAAATTAAAATCATTTATGGTATCCACTGCACTTCTTCAATATCAATGCATGCTTTAGACAGAATGGTTTTGGTTTTGGTCACTTCACAAAAATAAAACCTCAAATTTATCCTATGCCTTCTGTCTATTCTTTACAAAGATTTCTATTCAATATTCATATAGCTGTATACAGTAGTGTATATGATCGTTTGAATATGTGTTAAATAACTCTGTAGAGTTTGCTTGTGCTCTTAAAACTTATACTTCAAAAGGACTGGTCTTTATAATAGAAAATTTTCTCCTAATTGTACTATTTTAGAAGTTCAGAATGTTACTGTAAAGGAACTGAACTGCACAGTATATTTCATGTCATAATATGCATTATGTTCAGGTTTTAAATTAAGAATAATATTTTACTCTCTATTACATGTATAGAGAGTAAAATTGTATACACATGTGTATATCAATACTTAAGTGTAATATGTTAAGTATACTTTATTTTTAAAATAATTAACATATTCATCACCACCTATGATGTACATTAGATCCTCAGAATTTTTCGATCTCAAAATTTAAACTGGTATATTGGACCCACTATCCCATTTTCCTCTCCACCCAACCCCTGCTTTTATGATTGTGATTTTTAGATCAGATATTTTTAAATAATTAAAAGCTCATCCATGTGTTTCTTCATTTCTGTTTAAACACAGTAATTTTCTTTTGGTAACAATATAGATAATGATTTTTTAAAGAGACTTATGTGGTTACAAACCTCTGCCTTGGAATTCTCATTTAATTTATAAAATATTAACACAATATATGCATATATCTTCAGTCTAGCTTTATTACATTTTTTTAAATTTATTTAAAGAGGGGGGAAGCAAAACAGAAAAAAGGGTAGAAACAATACAGAATTTCAAAAAAAAATTAACAGTAAGAAATCACTATTTGATGATACATTACATATTGTCTTCCTGGATATAGTTGTTCAAGCAACAAAACTAAAGCACACAATGTGGACATTCAAACAGTGAGGCTGCAAACAGTTCTGTTCACTGATCCAACAATAACTTAGTAACATGGTTATCAATCCGACACACTTAAGTATACATACAGTTATCTCGTTCAGAGCACTTTCTTTTCCTCCTCCTGCTTTTTAAAAAAACTTTTTTATTTAAAGAAAAAATTCTGAAACAGAAAGAGGGTAGAAACAATACAAAATCTCAAAAACAAAACAAAACAGAAAATAAACAAAAATAGTAACCAGTAAAAAATCACTAGTTGATAATTAAATACTTTCCTCTTAGATGCAGTTGTTCAAGTTACAAAAGTAAAGTCCACAAAGTGGACATCCAAACAGTGAGACTGCAGTCAGTTTTGCTCATCCATCCAACTAAAACTTTAGCAACATGGTTATTAATTCCACACACTCAAACATACATGCAGTTATATCCTTTAGAATACTCTCTTTTCCTTTTTTTTTTCTTTACAATAACTATAATCCATTCTCGTAAAGTACTCAGAAGTTCTACACATGTATAAGTCTCTACACATATACCTAGTCTTTCTGTATTAGAGGGAGAAACAAATCAAAACAAGTCAGCAATACAAATTCCTAGAGAAACACGAAATGAAAAGAACATACAAAAACACAACACTAGGTGATCTATGGTAGTCACTATGATGTCTCTTGTTATTTTCAATAAAATTGTCTATATCATCAGATATAATATAAACTTAGCATTGCTTTACACTATTAATAAAATATAAACATTGGAGACAGTATAGGACTTCAAAGGCAGTTAACAATCAAACCAGAATGGGTATCCTACTGAATGCTGTCATCTTCAGAGTAGTTGCCCCTACTCTCAGACTCGACACTCTCAAGTATACCAGATTCAAATAAAATCAGTCAAGATAAAACAGTGATATAACCAATTTTCTCTGTCTTATCTCTGCTATGTTGTTTTTCTGTTGTTATTTGTTTACTTTTATCCTTCATTCCACTGTCTGCCCCTTTCTTTGAGGCTTTTCTGCCATTATTCCTGGAACCCTTGTGATTTTCTTCTCTCTCTCTAGAATGTCCTTCGGTATTCTTCGCAGGGTTGGATTGGTGGTCACAAACTCCCCCAGTTCCTCTTTGTCATGGAAATATCTTGTCTCTCCATTAATTTTGAGAGACAGTTTTGCAGGGTACATCATTCTGGTTTGGAGGTTATTTGCTTTCAGGGCTTGAAAGATCTCACTCCAAGCTCTTCTTGATTTCATGGTTTGCATTGAGGAGTCCGCTGTGATTTTGATGCGTTTTCCTTTATAAGTAATCTGTTTCTTTTCTCTGCCTGCTTTTAATATTCTGTTCTTGTAATGGATTTCTGGGATCCTGATTATTACATGTCTGGGTGTAGATCTGTTTTGGTTGTAGCTGGATGGAGTTCTATATGCCTCATTTATCTGAATTTCACTTCCATTACCTATGTTTGGGAAGTTTTCCATAATTATTTCTGTGAATAGACTTTTTATTTCATTTGTATTTGTTGCTGCATCTTCATTCACATATTTTATTCTTAGGTTATAAATCCTCTTGTCATCTTCTAGCCCTTGTATCATTGCTTCCTGGTTCCTTGTTATTTTTAAGAGATCCTTCCTTTCAAGATTATACTTTGCAAATCTATCTTTAAGTTTTGAAAGTTTGTCTTTAGTTTCTGTTAAAAGGTTTTGCCAGCTTTCAATGGAGTTTTTAATTTCCTGATATTCTCTTTGGATCTGTTTCATATATTCTACATTTTGTTTATATTCTTCATCAAAGGCTTCTCTCCTTTCTCTGGGTTCCTCTATTCTTTCATTTGTGTCTACTTGAGGATTACCCAGGACTTCTTTTATTAATCTTCTTATATCTTGCTTCACCTGAGTTAGAATTTCAGATTTAAATTCAACGATGAGGTCACAGCTGTATTTATTTCCGATGAGGCTCTCTCAGACATTACAGGTTTGCTGCTCTAAACCTCCTCTGCATTTACCTCTGTTGGACTCACTTTCCCTGTTTCCACAGTTGGGGACCTTTTGCTCTTTCTCTGTCTTGTCATGTTTTTGGCCCCCTTCAGACAGGTGGGTGGTGGAAGTCTCTGGGCCTTTCCTATTGTTTACAGTTTTTCTACAGTGCACTTGCTAGGGAAGTGCCACCCCCCATCCCGCTGCAGATCTGTGAGTTGCACGCTGAGAGCTGGCTCCTCCCCTATGCCAGTCAACCAGTTTATGTTTCAGCAAGTTTGTGGGTTCCCTGGGGATGCCACTGGTACAGAAAAGCCTCATCCCTGGCTTTTGGGTTTCAACCAGGGGCATGGCCCTGCCCGAGCAGATCCCACCAATCTGCTTTGGACTAGGAGTCATCAGCAGATGCCACCTCGGGTTTTCATTCAAGCAAGCCCTGCCCAACTCCAAAATGTCACCCAGCCAGTCCTCCCAGTTTGGGGATTCCAGTTCCCATCACTCACCAGTTTCGTGCAGCTCGACTGGCTGTTTCCACTCCCTGTCTCAGTGCCTCCTCCAGTCAAGGGTCTGGAGCTCACCAACCCCCACTCTTGCTCTTGGCAGGGCCACGACCTCAGCTCCATTGTGAGTCACCTGACTCTAAGAGGTTCCGGTACAGCAATCGGGTCTCGCCCAGCTCCAGCCCTCTGTCCATGCTTCTTTTTCTTCTTTCTTCTTTTTTCTTTTCCTTTTTCCTTAGTTTCCTCCTGGGTTGTGAGAATTCCTCTCCTTTTGTCTGGCTTTCTCCATGTTGCCAGATTCCAGCATCTGAGTTGTTTTTATTTATTTTTTCCTAAGAGAGGCTCTCTTTTCCTGCCGCCACTTGGTCAGCCATCTTGCAATCTCACTTTATTACATTTAAAAATATGTGTAGTTTTAGCACACAAGTATACTAAATATCATAGGTTTTTGTAACCAAAATTATGGAAATCACCTCTGTTCTTAAAGTACTTTGCAACTCACTATGAAATTCTCTTACAAAATTCTAAAAAATCATAGTTTTTTTTAACTTGGATAGAGCTTTTTTTTTTCTTTTGAGACAGGGTCTAACTCAGTTCCAGAATGCTCTCAAACTAGCTATATAACTTAGACTGATGTCAAACTCATGATTCTTGTTGTGGGGGTTCTTGTCTCAATCTCCACAGAGTGCTGGTATTACAATTGTGTGCCACACACACAGCTAAGATTTTTAAAAATTAAATCTATTTCAACATGATATACTCATTGCAAGCTTTATTAAGATACTACTTCTTGAAAAACTACAACAAATAATGGATGAATACAATTTTGCCTTTAAGTGTTGTTTGGGAATCTAGAGAAAATCAGAAATAATCAGAGTAATAAAAATAGAAAAAATGATCAAACATTTAAAATGAAATGTTATAGCTACTTAAAGTTTCTTTAAAAAGTCTTCTAGTAGTTTAACTTTCAAAAATTGAACTAATATGTCCTGTGTATTAAAGGTTGTTAAACCTCACCATTTGTTCAGATTTATGATTCAATCATCAATGGACAATATCCCAACTTTATAGCAACTATCACTGAAATTTATGGCTTTAAATAAAGTAAAAACTTAACATTAAATAACTAAGATTGTTGGTTAATTCTTAAAATTTATTTTCTCATTTATAGTTACAAACTATGATACTTGACTATTATGATTTTTAAATGGGATAAATGCAAAAAATCATTTACTAGATTGGTATTGTGTGTTTATGAATAAAAAATAAATACAAGTTCATTTGTATTTATGAAATTACTAGCTTGACTATGTAAAAGTCTTATTTCTCTAAAATATGCAATAAAAGTGTGTATTGTAATTAATTGAGAATGTTCAGAGGAGTTAAGATTTGTGATGCCTACTAACACTTATATTGCTGTAATTCTTGAACATTAAGAACTCTATGTAAGATAGTCAGGGATTTTTTTTTAACCTTGACTAAAGCATGCATCCCTATGAAAGAAAGCTTGTAAGATCTTCATGTAGACAAAAATTATTTTATTATTATAACACTATAAATTTATCATAGCAACTTTAGGCTTAAGACCTTACAGAGATATAAATTAAAGCAAACAACTTTTTAAATACAAAGATTATTCAATCAATAATATTCATATTAATGATATGTTAAATCAAATAGTATGGTTAGAATCAAGGCTTTTAGCAATGCATCAAAATAGGGCAATGTTGGATACAACATCTTTAAACTTATGTCTTTAAAATTGGCGTTCTTTACTACAAGCCCCTTCATCCTCATGGTGAATATGAGAGTCAATCACAGCAAGATAGATGGTAGGATTTATGAAGAGAGTTCAGTCTCGTGGAGCACAGTTCCCTAGTAATGTGTTAGCTCAAGCATAGACAAGTCACAAACAATTATGAAAAAACAATGCCAAAATTTAAAACAGTTCACAGTATATCGAAGCCTAATTGTTCACACCTCTTTGTATCCTTTCTAAATTAAGAAATAATTTTAGTGTATAAAACTACTTATAGAATTTATCCTATGTGGCACCTCTCCCAACCTCCTTGTTGAATAATCCATTTAATCTGCTCATCAAATGATCAATGATTTCTTTATTACCAAATAATTCCTTTGTTTTTCATGTACTAATAAACAATGCTTTTTTATTTATTTTGCCCCTAATTTTGATAAATGTTGCTACTATAACAAGCATGTATGATGGTTAGCTTTATTGTTTTTGAAATTAGGTGTTATTAAATAAAAGCAAATATTCATAATTTTCTCAATTGTATTTATGTATTCAGTATTAAATTTCATAACATCTTACACTTGATGGAATTTCATAATGAATTATTGTTTACTTTTAGAAATAAAATGTTCCTTTTTAAAAACAAAGAATAGACATGATTTAATACCATTTATTTTAGAGACAAGCCTTTACAGTTCCAAAGCATGTACTTTTTTTTTTTAATTCTTTATTATTTTTTTCATTTTTTTATTTAAATAGAATAAACAGGAAAAGGGTAGAAATAATACAGAATTTTTAAAAATGATAAACAGTAAGAAATCATTAGTTGATAAATTACATATTGTCCTCTTAGAAATAGTTGCTCAAGTTATAAAATTAAAGCATACAAAGTAGACATTCAAACAGTGAGACTGTAAACAGCTATGCATGCATGAGTCTTTATATGTATTTCTATCCTTTTTGTATTAGAGGGTAAAACAAAACATAGCAAGACAAAACAAAACAAATTCCTATAAAAATATGAAACCAAAATGTCATATAAAACCACAGTACAAGGTGATATACAATGGTTACTGTGTTGTCTCTTGTTATCTTCAATAAATTGTCTATATCATCAAGCATATTTGAATATAGAAGTATAATTGAATATAGCAGTACATGACAATATCAGTAAAACCAAAACATTGTAGACAATATAAAACTTCAAAGGCAAGTAATAATCAAACCAGAGTCGGTATCCTAGTGAATCTTGTCATCTTAAGTGCAGTTGCCTATACTCTCAGAATTGATCCTATCAATCATAACAGCTTTAAATAAAATCTGTCAATACAAAGCAGCAATCTAACAAACCAGATTCAATTAGTATCAGTCATGGTAAAATAGTGTAAGTTATACAGAACTTCAGATTAAGTTAATAGGAAATTAAGGATGATTACTGTACTATATCCTGCTATTTTGGGGATAACTGTCTGTGTCCTCAAATTTAGTACAAGTAGACAAACTGGAACAGAGTATAATCCATCTAAGCAGTGTGGTGTGAGTAATGTGGGTTTTAAATCCTGGTATACTATTAACAATATCCTCTGCCTTCTTTTTTTAGACTGTTCTACCATTTCACTCCCATAGGGTGCATTTCCCATTTTGGGTCTCACCAACTCCCTCAGTTTTTAGATTGAGGGGGCAACCTGTTATTTACCTAAGTGGTTCTGAACCTTCTTACTCCTGAAACTGATCTCAAGTTGTATTCCTTTATCTACAAAAGCCTCAAGGTTTTCCTTCGTTATAGCTGAGTAGTTCTCTACTGCACCTAAGTATCCAGTCTTTCCATCCTATCTGCAGGTGCTGGCTAAGTTGCTCCTATTTCTCTCTAGCTCCTTGTCACATAGAGCATTGCTTTCTCATATTTGATTTTTGGTCCATAAACCCACTTTCAGGTTGATTATAGTTGTAATACAGAGCATCTTGATGGACCCTACCTCCTGATCTACTCTGCCTGTATTTTTTTTTTAGTGTATCAAGGCCATCTATGTTAGAGATTATATACAACCTTCTCTGCCTCATTTTTGCTATGCTATTTTTCTGCCATTGTTTGTCTACTTTTCTCCTTCATTCTACTGCCTGCCTCATTCATTGAAGCCTTTCTGTCATTGTTTCTGAAATCCTGGTATTTTTTCCTCTATCTCTAGAATGTCTTTTAGTATTCTATGTAGGGCTGGATTGGTGGTCACAAATTGCCCCATTTCCTCTTTGTCATGGAAGCATCTTGTTTCTCCATTAATTTCTAGTGACAGTTTTGCAGGGTACATCAATCTGGGCTGGAGGTTATTTTCTTTCAGGGCTTGGAATACTTCCCTCCAAGCTCTTCTTGATCTGATGGTCTGTGTCAAGAAGTCTGCTGTGATCTTCATGGGTTTTCCTTTATAGGTGATCTATTTCTTTTCTCTGATGGCTTTTAATATTCTGTTTTTATATAGAATTTCTGGCATCTTGATTATTATATGTCTGGGTGTAGCTCTGTTTTGGTTGTAGGTGGCTGGAGTTCTGTATGCCTCATATATCCAAATATTTTCTTTTCCTATGCTTGGAAAATTTTCCTTAATTATTTCTGTGAGTAGACTTTGTAATTTGTCTGTTTTTATTCCTGCATCTTCACTCATGTTTCTTATTCTTAAATTATAGATTCTCTTGTCATCTTCTAATCTTTGTATTGTTAATGTCTGTTTCCTTGTTAATTTTAAGAGATCTTTCCTTTTATTATCACACATTGAAAACTTGCCTTCAAGTTTTGATAGTCTACCCCTAGTTTCTTTTAAGCAGTTTTGCCAGCTTTCAATAGTTTTTAATTTCCTGGTAATCTCTTTTGAATCTGCTTCATATATTCTAGGATTTCTTTATATTCTTTATTGAACATTTCTCTTCTTTTTTGTGTGTTCCTCTCTTCTTCTGTCTGTGTCTTCTTGAGAGGTGCTTAGCATTTATTTGATTAATCTACTTATATCTTGCTTTACCTAATTTAATATTTCAGTTTTTAGCTTGTCTACAAGGTTTCGAAGATATCTCTTAATGTCCATTGATGCCGTATCTGATGTTGCATGTTTGCAGCCCTCAATATGTTTTGTATTTCCCTCTCCTGAATCAATGTTCTCAGGGTTTGGGGCTGGGGACTTTTTCTTGTTGTTTCTTTCTCTTGTCATGTTTTTGGTTTCTTCCATACAGGTATATAGTGGAGGCCCCATTCCCTTTCCTTGTTGGTTATGGTTCTCCTGAAGCATGCTGGTTAGGGATTTCTGCCCTTTCCTGTTTGCTTTTGGTCACTGAGGTATAGGTAAGGGCTGCTTATGCTGGCCCCTCCCCACCAGGCCAGTCAACCTTTGGGGGCCTTCACTGGGTTAGTGTGTGCTACATGGCATTGGAATCAGTTTGGGATGGCTTAATGGGTCCCAGCCAGGGGCATGACCCTGACCAAGCAGATCCCACCAAACTGCTCTGGGAAGGGAGCAACCAACTGAAGTCACTGTCATTCTGAGTTCAGGCTCCTCTTGCCTGATTCCAACATGTCATTCATTTGGTTGCACCCTTCCCATGTGGGGAATCTTATTCCCAGCACTCACCATGGTTTAATGGTGGTCTCTTGCTGGCTCTGTTCTCCATTGGGCTCACCAACCTCAGTCTTCAGTGCATCTGGTTAGTCACAGAGGCATGATTTTGGGTGCTCCAGCAGGTTTGGGCCGCTCTGGCCAATTGCACCGGGTCCCTGCTGCAGGAACTCAGACTGTCCCGGGCCAGTCACGGCGGTGGTGGCAGAGTGAATTCAGGCAGCTGGGGAGCGCTGTGGCCACTAATCTCAGCTTCTGCAATATACCCTGGGACTGCATGTTTGACCAGATCTTTTGCCTTTAGTTTCTTGTTAGGTCAAGAGAATCCATCTCCCTTTGTCCGGACCTCTCCAGGACATTTTATTACCGCATATGCTGTCTCTCTCAAGGGAGGCTCTGTGTCCTGTTGTCTATCAATCTGCCATCTTTGATGCACTCCCAAAGCATATACTTTTTAAAAAACATTTTGCCATATACAATTTTTCAGTTTTGTTGTTAACTTAAATGTGTAGAAATGTTTTAGTATTGACTAGCCTAATTATTCACAGCATGAAAAGATAAACGGAAGCACAATGAAATTTTAAAGACTTTTGCTTATGATTGCAGATTTGCAGTCCTGGCATCCATTTTATTTTAACAGCACATATATTCTTTAAATGGGTAAAATTTTTCTTAGGAGCGTCTCAAATATTTAGACAAGCTGAAAAAAATACATTTTAAAGCCATAAAGTCTCCTTAACCACTACTATTTAAGTAGTTATGATTGTCAGATTTTTTATTTAAATGAGGAGCTATTTGAATAAGATTCTAGTTAACTGATACATTGACTAGCCTGGATATGTTATTTAAATGCAAAAGTTCTTAAGTGAAGCAAATGAGACAAATCGTTTTGACATCCTAGCAGAAAATGCCCATCCTAAAAAGAAAATGATACAGCATTTTTAACCCCTTACAAGTGTCAAAAAAGAAAATTTTTATGTGATCAGTAACAACATTGCCAATTCAAATTCACTAAATTAATAAGAGCATATTTTAATCACTAAGATCAAATAAATGCCTCAATTATAAAATTTCTCATTTGAATATATTTTTGCACTACATTAATTCTATATTTGCAGTCAGTTAAATAAAAGAATTTGAATGATACTATTTTAAGCCAACATCAGAACACAGGTTTATAATCCCACCTATTGGGAAAGTAAAGCAAGAAGATGCCAAATTCAAGACCAGCCTCATCCTGTTTCAAAAATGTAAAGGGCTGAAGATGTGGTATAATGAAAGAGCACATCTGGCTTTGATTTCTAAGCTTTATTTTTTAAAGCTACTTTAAAACAGTATCATGAGTAAAGAAAATAGTATAGCTGTAAGTGGTAGCATACACCTAGCCCTGGGCCAGTTCTGGATATCTTGTTATGGAAAATCATTTTAAGATGCATCAGTTAGAGGCATTGGTAAATTTATTCAGCAGAGATAGAAAGGGAAAGCTGGATATTGCTGTAACTCCAGCACTTTGGGAAACTAGGGCATGAGGATCCCAAATTCATGCCCAGCCTGGGCAACTTAGTGATTCAGCAAGACTCTGTCTCAAAAGAAGAAAAGAAAAGGCTGGGTGTGTAGTTCCATGCAAAGGCCCTGGGTTTAATCCCCAGTAACATACACACACACACACACGCATGCATATGCACACATACACACACAGGACCCACTTCATCTTGAAAAGGTGAAAAGGACATTATAATTTAGAATTAGATACAACTAATCACCTAACCTCTCTTGGCTTCAGTTTTTCTGTTTGTTGAATAAAATCATATCCATCCCATTACCAAGATGAGATTTATAAGAGGGAAAGTGTCATAAAAAAATGCCACATGAAACTTCAAAGAAAAGTTTTGTGAATTAAAAAATGTGATAATGTAATGCATATTAAGTAATGTCTGAATTTTTTTGGTCAGGAACCAGATTCTGGTTTTATTTCATGTTTTATTACATAAAGCAACAGTGTTACTCTTCTAATGGGAAAGGATAACCTAAAAATAATTAAAATCATTTGAAGGAATAAAATGTTTACCTAGCTCATCATCATGTTTCAAAGACATTTTGAATAGTCAGAAAATAATATAGAATATTCAATATAGAATAATAATATAGAATATTCAAAGATGTATTAGTTTATCAGTTTCCAGTAATGAATATCTTTTATTTCTTTAAATGCTTAAAAATTTAGGTTCTTCATTTCCAACTGAAAATTCAAGAAAATCTCCCTAGTGTAAAACATATTTTTCTTCATTTAAATCAAAAACATCAGTGGCAATTATAAATCTATGTAAGGATAAACAGATGATATTTGTAACTGCTTCAAGTCCTGTAATGACTAGATTCTCTGTCTAGAAGACCATTTATGTCTGATGACTCTTATAACATTTGGTCAGCTCTAATCTTTTAAATTGTGAATATAAAATTTTGTACATTATCTTACCTTGTTCTATCCATAGTAACTTTTACAAAAAGTGTGCTCCAAAGGCAGTCTTATTTCTCCAGCTTCCAAAAAGAAAAATATTGATAGGAAATACATTCTAAAAGAGAAAAATTATTATTTATTATTATTTATTGCTACACTAAAATTATTATAACAAGAAATTTGCTCTTATCACAGTGTAACAGGAAAGAGAATTTGTCATTTCATTTCTATATCTTTCCTTTTGTGGAACACTAGTGATAGGTTAAGATACACAATGGATAGGAGAATATGAATTAAACATACTCATGTTACATGAAAAGAAAACATTTTCTGTTAACAACTCAAGAAAATGTTCAGTGTAAATATAGAAAAAAAGAATGTCAACTAGCTTGAAGTATTAAAGAACTGCTCCAATGGGTATCTGTGAATGTGGTTGTAGTTTTGTAAAATACTATAGAAGAAAACTTGAAAAGATGAATATAAATCATGAAAAGTTGCTTCTTTCTCTTTTCCCTCTGGTCATACAGCAATAAATTCCTAGTTTATTATTTTGATAAGAATAAATATTGTTTCCTTGAATCTTGCTTTTGAACTCTTGTGTTTAATATGTTGGAGTTTTGTCTCTGTTTTTCTAAAATATCATAAAAGTGTTCCTAAAAAATTTTATTAACTTTCGACAACATGTACCAATGATGGGAACATAGGATTTAATCTTTCCTTGGTCATAACTAGCTGGGTGGCCTCAAACCTCAGTCTTCTCAACTCCAAGTATAAATGTTCTTACCTTATCTTCATACAGCCAGAAACAGTGCCAAATAAACTTTATGTTCTCCATGTTCTTTGGAGCTTTCCAGTTTAAAATAATTTCTACCTCTAGTTTCCCAGTTTCCTATGAGTCTAAGTTTAAACTACTTCCTGATTGCATCAAACAAATTTTACCATCAAACATATACAGAATATATTTGTGAGCTTTTTCATTAAATGGGAGTAAGGGTTTTTTCCCTAGCATAAACTCTTCCACAATCTCCTTTTAGTTAAATTTCTATGCACATCTTAATGCAGTTGATTCTGTGACTTGGCTCTCTAGGTCTTAAATGGCCTTAAAGGAGTGTTCTATAAAAAGTAATCATTTTGCATTATTAAGTAGGAGTATATAACACATGTCATACAGTAGATGTAATTAGTTTCCATGGACCCAAATTAAGAGGAACAGAATATCTTCCTGAACTAATGTAAATTTTATTAGTACCAGCAGTTGGCAGGGAGGCATAAATCAAATAAATATATAACTAGATAAGAAGAAAAAGTTAAATTAAATCAAGATTAAATGTATTTAAAGAAACTTATTCCCATACCTCTTATTCTTTGTGCATAATTTGGGAAAATAAGAAATTATACAAATTATGAAGATGTTTGTAGATGTATTTTATTTGTTCATTAAGTTGTCTCATCCTACAAGTAAGATAGATCAGAAATGGCCCCACCTTTCCCTTTGCAACTGTCAGCCAAAAGTAAGCATGCTCTGATTGGCAGTTACAGCTATAACAGTCTTGAATGACTCCAGTTGTTGAAGGAGATGGCTGCTTTGACCACAGCCTGCTTGAGCTTGTACCAATCAGCAGCCTTGAACTTGGATCAATCCCAGAATTCCATGACCTGCAGATGACAATGCTGCAGCTAACTTGATATCTTGACCAATCACAGCTGACTGACCTGTGACCAATCTATTAATGCATGGCATTTGAATCAATCCAAGATGACTCTGCCCCTTCTGCTGCTTTACATAAGTAGTACTCCCTCACACTCCTTCCAGTGAACTCACTCCCTGTGCTGCAGCACAGGTCCAAATAAAGCCTCATTTCAGTGTTTCTATAAATCTGCTAGTGATTCTTTTCTTAGGTAGTATGGACTCAAAATGTCCTATAAATTGACTTCATTGCCAATATTGGGTAGTATGGACAGAGCAAGTTGCATTTAAAAAGATCCAAACATACTAGGGGCTCTTAACTAAAGAATTCCAGAGATTTGCAGAAACTGACAAATATCAATAGAGACTGGAAGTGTCTTGTCTACCAGTGGTAAATAATGAGTGGTGAAGACTGGTGACAGTGACCAGCAGCAACTAATGATGTACTCTGTGATGATGCCCGGAAAGGTACTATTTAGAGGCATTGACTGGCAGAGACTAATAAAGGCCTGTAGAAAGCCCCATAGAGGTAACAGAAGCTGTAGAAGAGCTCTGATAGCTCCCAAGGATGTGATGAACCTAGCACTTAAGGAGCTGATAGAAGCAGCTAGAAGCAACTGTAGCCAATAACACTAAGAGCCGTAGCACTAAGCAGTCAAGGGCAGCACTGTCAGCCAAAGCCTGGAACTCCTCACAGAGGTCCACTTTTCCAATTTGCAGTGTCTACCTGAATTGAGCCAAAGAACCTTCAACAGATTGGCAACAGAAGTAGATGACTTAGAAACAGAAAACATCAAATAGATCATTTTCTTCTTTCTTACTGGAGAATAACTTTACAGAATATGCTGTTGTGTGTTTAATTCAGTCAAAAGACCATATGTCAATTTTGGTCTTCAACAGACTTACATTTTGAGTAGATACTGGATAAGTCTCTGATCTACTGTAATTTAGCACAAATCTTTTTTTAAAAGTGCATATTTCCATTTTCACATACACTTCCTATATTTATTCCTTTTGCTATCCTACTCCCTACCTCAGGCAGCAAAGAGTTTCATATTCAAGGTCTATTCGAGGTCTCCAGTTCTAAGGTAGTCATCATTACTGCTTCCAGGATGCTTATACTTCACATTAGTGAATCTAATTCCAACTGGTAGCAAAGAAGGTCTTTCTAGTTTTTATTATTTCAGAGTCTAGCTTCATCACCATTCTTGACCCACTTGCTTAGCACATACCCCACTAAAAGTCTGAATGTCTATGTGGCTCTGATTTCATAGAGTTCTTCCTGTGAAGCATCAGAGTCTCCCTAGAAGAACTCCAACTTTAAATCTTCCTCATATCCTTCATCTACTCTTCAGCAATGTTTAACTTTTCTGTGTCCCAGTCCTTCAATTTCTTGACTGTGTCTAGATTGAATGGGATAAAACTACTTAAGTCCTACTTACTTACTTTAGTAATTGATAATGACTTGACCATGCACTCTTATTTTCCCCCCTTTATAGCTGAGGGTTGAACCCAGGGAATTATGTATACTAGGCAACAAAAGATTCTATCAGTGAACTGCATTCCAATTCCATTTTTTGTTACAATACTGATTTATTCATAAACCACCTTAACTTTGAAGAGTGATTCTTATACTATCTGAGCCCCAAGAATGCTTAGAAATTTTAAGCACTGTGATAAATTATGCAGGAAAAATTTAGGTCTAGCAAAGAGTTTTGCGTACCATGAAAGACAAACCAGGCCCCAAGTTGGTCAGAGTAAAACACATTTCCCAGATAAATGAGTTCTGATGGGAAGAACACAGTAGTCACAAGAGTTTCTGTAGACAAACTGAGAAAAAGGTCAGCAGTTGCCTGTAGCCATAACAGATGGACACCAAAAAATGGTTTCCTCTTCAAGCAGCAATATAAAATGCTGAAGTGTTATATTTAAGTAATGCCCCCATTGTTTTTTCCTTGCTCCTCTTGCCTGACAGACATGAATATTCCTAAACTTGCTTTCCAGAAAGAATTCATAAGGCCTCTTAGGCCTAAACTGTGATGTTCTAAATGGTTTATGGTAAAGAGGAGTACATCCAGCCCTCTGCATTCTAGAGGTACTAGAGTGGATAAAAGAACAGCTGTCTCCTAAACTGCACCAGGAGGTCACTGCATGCCACCTGGATGGGGTGGGCAGCAGATTTGGTGTGGTGTCACTGCTGCGTGCACCCCTTGCAGTGGCCTGGCATGACCCTGACGAGCTGTGCATGTTCTTATCATTATTGTGGTTTTTGCCGACTTCGCCGTGGCTGCTGCCTCAATCCTGGGCTGTCTCCCAGACGTCGTGGAGCGTGCTGCTGTGACCAAATAGGAAGATGGGTTCCAAACCCTCTGCTGTGACCCAGGAAAAGAATGCTTCCTGAAGGCCAAGATCCATTGTGCTTCTGCAGCCAAAACCATGCTGGACATCGTCAGGCAGAGGACTTGAAACAGCTTTCCTCTGAGGAAGTTTTGCTAAGTTGTTGAAGATGTGCCTGAACTTGTGATTCTCATGCATCAGTCTCTCAGAATACTAGCATTACGGAGAGATGGAAGATACTAAAAAGACTCAAATTTAAGCCAAGCATGGTGCAGCACTCTGGGAAGTCAAGATCCAAGATGACCAATTGGTAGGTAGCACAATAGAGAGCCTCTCTGAGAAAAAAAACTCAGATGCTAGAATCTAACACCATGGAGAAGACCACAGGAAAGGAGAAGAATTCTTATGACCCATGAAGAAACTGAGGAAAAATACAAAAAGAAGAAGTGTGATTGGAGGGCTAGAGCTGGACATGCTCTGGTCAATGTACTGGTAGCATCTTAGAATCAGGCAACTCACGATCGAGCTGAGGTTGCATCCTCACCAAGAGCAAGGGTTGGTTACCTTGAGATCCTTGGCAGCAGGAGGTGCTGCAACAGGGAGTGGAAATGGTGAGCCAAGCTGTATGGACTTTGGTGAGTGCTGGGAACTAGATTCCCCAGAGCAAGATGACTGGCTAGATGACATTGGATTTGGGCAGGACAGGCTTGAATCAACAACTGAGGTGGCTTCAGTTGGTGGCTCCTGGCCCAAAGCAGATTGGTGGGATCTGCTTGAGCTGGGCCATGTCCCTGGTCAGGACCCAATAGCCAGGAACAAGGCTGTGCTGAACCTGTGACATCTGCAGGGCACACACTAACTTGCTGAAGACACACATTGGTTGAGAGGTGAAGGGCCAGCCCACATCACCTCTTCATGCAGAGATCAACAACAAACAGGAGAGAGCAGCACTGCCCTAGTCAGTAAGCTGCAGATGGACTGTAAATAATATCTAAAAGTCAGGAGATCTCCACCATTCACCTGTCTGAAAGAAAACAGAAACATGACAAGACAGAGAAACAACAAAAAGCCTCCAACCACTGACCCAGGGAAAATATGTCCAGGATAGGTAAATACAGAGGAGATTGAGGGCAGCAAACATGTAATATCAGACATGGCCTCATTGGAAATAAAGAAATACTTCCATGACTTCATCAACAAATTTAAATCTGAAATTCCAACTCAGGTGAAGCAAGATATAAGAAGATTAATAAAAGAAATGCTGGGCACTCCTCAAGAAGACACAAATGGAAGAATGGAGGGACTCAGAGAAAGGAGAGAAGCCTTTGATGAAGAATATAAACAAAATCTAGAATACATGAAACTGATCCAGAGGATATCAGGAAATTAAAAACTCCATTGAAAGCTGGCAAAGCATCTTGACAGAAACTAAAGACAGACTTTCAAAACTTGAAGATAGATTTGCAATCTTTGATCATGAAAGGAAGAATCTCTTAAAAAAAACAAGGAACCAGGAACCAATGATACAAAGGCTAGAAGACAACAAGAGGATTTATAACTTAAGAATAAAAAATGTGAATGAAGAATCAGGGACAAATACAAATGAAATAAAAAGATGATTCACAGAAATAATTAAGGAAAACTTTCCAAGCATAGGAAATGGAAGTGATGTTCAGATATATGAGGCATACAGAACTCCAGCCAGCTACAAACAAAACAGATCTACACCCAGACATATAATAATCAGGATCCCAGAAATCCATAACAAGAACAGAATATTAAAAATGGTCAGAGAGAAGAAACAGATCACCCATAAAGGAAAACATCAAAATCACAGTGGACTTCTTGATGCAAACTATCAAATCAAGAAGAGCTTGGAGAGAAATATTCCAAGCCCTGAAAGCAAATAACCTCCAAACCAGAATGATGTACCCTGCAAAACTGTCACTCAAAATTAATGGAGAGACAAGATATTTTCATAACAAAGAGGAACTGGGGGAGTTTGCAACCACCAATCCAACCCTGCAAAGAATACTGAAGGACATTCTAGGGAGAGAGAAGAAAATCACCATGATTCCAAGAACAATGGCAGAAAGGCCTCAATGAAAGAGCAGACACTGCAATGAAGGAGAAAAGTAAACAATGACAGAAAAATGGCATAGCAGAGATGAGGCAGAGAAGATTGGCTATATCACTGTTTTGTCTTGACTGATTTTATTTGAATCTAGTATGCTTGAGAGTATAAAGTCTGAGAGTAGAAGCAACTACTCTGAAGATGACAACATTCAATAGGATACCCATTCTGGTTTTATTATTAACTGCCTTTGAAGTCCTATAATGTCTCCAATGTTTGGTTTTTGTTAATAGTGCAATGTACTGCTAAGTTTAATTATACTATGCCTGACAATATAGACAATTTTATTGAAAATAACAAGACATCATAGTAACTACTGTAGATCACCTAGTATTGTGGTTTTATATGTCATTTTCATTTCATGTTTCTCTAGGAATTTGTATTGTTGACTTGTTTTGATTTGTTTTTCCCTCTAATACAGAAAGGCTAGGTATACATGTAGAGAATTATACATGTGTAGAACTTCTAAACAGTTTACAAGAATGGATTATAGTTATTGTAAAAAAAAAAGACAGGAAAAGAAAGTATTCTAAAGTATATAACTGCATGTATGTTTAAGTGTGTAAAATTAATAACCATATGACTAAGTTTTTGGATAGATGAACAGGACTGATTGCAATCTCACTGTTTAAATGTCTACTTTGTATGCTTTACTTTTGTAACTTGAACAACTACTTCTAAGAGAAAAATATGTAATTATCAACTAGTGATTTCTTTTAAATTTTATTTAAAGAGAAAAAAACAAAACAGAAAAAAGGATAGAAACAGTACAGAATTTCAAAAAACAATAAACAGTAAGAAATCACTAGTTGAAAAATTACATATTGTCTTCTTAGATTTAGTTGTTCAAGTTACAAAATTAAAGCATACAAAGTGGACATTCAAACAGTGAGGCTGCCAACAGTTCTGTTCAACTATCCAACAAAAACTCAGCAACATGTTTATCAATCCTACACACTTAAACATACATGGAGTTATATTCTTTAGAGCACTTTCTTTTCCTCCTTTTGCTTTTTAAGTCCATTATCTGTTTAGTTATATCATATTTCAGCTTGCTCAGTACCTTACTGATCTGTTTCATTGTTGTTATTTACTTTTTAATCAACTTATATAAGTCTGTTGCTTTGTTTTTGAGTTTCTCCTCATCCATTCCCCATGGATCAGCTTTGGGGGAGTTGGAAGTTTTTGGAGGTATTTTGTTACTTTGTTATATCTTTTTAAAAAATTATTATTGTTATTATTATTATTAATTATTTTGAAGGTAGTAAAATACAGCAGAACAAGACAGAACAAAGCCATTTGAGACAGTGTAGTGAAATTGGTACAGAACCTCACAGCAGGTTATCAGGATAACAGTAATATGTACAATACTATATCTCATTTTCTTCACAATAGTTGTTCTTTCAATCAGGTACAGCAAAATGGAAGGAAATCCTGAACTTATAAAGACAGAATATTGATTAGAGCAATACCATTAATCAGAACAGAGCAAAACAGTGATAAAGATGCTTGCCTTCAAAGAGATGCAACATTCAATTAATAGAAGGAAATCCCCCTTATTTGCTATATTGCATACCTTGATCCTCCGAAGAGCTACTCAGATCTCTGGCTCCCATTTGCTAATAGTGGGATGGATGTTTTATTCTTAGCCCATGTGCCAGAAGGCTCACAGCCACTTACCAGAGTGGTGAGCTGGCTGCTTTTTTTCCCAGGGCCTCAAGTTCCAACATGATGTGGAGCTCAGGAAATACCAATGATTCTCACTCTGGGGTGGCCGCAGCTTGCCAGGCCACAGACACTTATCAGAGCAGTGAGCTGGCTGCTTGTTTTCCCAGCCATGATTTCTTACTGGTTTTTGTTTTTGTTGGTTTTTTTTTTTGAAGTTTTGTATTATTTCTACCCTCTTATTTGTTCTTTAAATAAAAAAATAAACTGCACCAGTTCAAAGGATCATTCAGATTACATATTTCCTTTGGAATTTTTCCATGCTTTCTTGAGGTTTGACTTTCCAATGTGAAGAATAATATTGTAGTTTAATATCATGTGCTTTCTCATCACATAAACTTTCTTGTTTCCATAAATTTTCACTTATTTCAAAGACTTAATTGGCCACCCATAGTGTCATGACTAAAGTTTTCTGAGCTCTGGAACTCCTATTATTTTGAAAACAAACTCTTAAATCTTCAATCTTTCCACTGATTGAGGATATGCAAAATACAAAAGAAAAATCTGAAAGGTGGATATATTAGTAAAGTTTTCCAGAGAAACCAAACCAACAGATTGTATACATACCAGGTCAATAATACAGTTAATCCAAGGACAAGTAGCCTGGAAACCTAGAGGAACAATGGCACAGTTCCAGTTCAAATATCAACAGTTAGAGACTCAGAAGAGCTGATGATACAGATGACATACAAGTATGGTCTTCTAGAGAATTCACTTTTGCTCAGCAATGTTGAGAATCTTTTTGTTTTTGTTCTATTTGGGACTTGAACCAACTGGAGAAGGCTCACCTATACTTTATGGAAACCAATCTGCCTACTCAAAGTTCACCATTTAAATGTTAGTTTCATCCCAAATCCTGTCCAAGCCAATGTACAACACTAACCATCAGAAGTGTCACTCGATTTTTTTTTTTGAGACAAGGTCTCACTATGCCATTCAAGATGGCTTGAACTCAATATGTAGCCCAAGCTGACCTCAAACTCCCAGTAATTCTGACCAGTTTTGCAAGTGCTGGGATTACTACACCACCACACCCAGTCAATGAAGGCTCACTTCTCACTGTGGAATCTATATCATTTTCTTAAAACACTTACCAAATAAACACAATAACAAGCCTATAATTCCACCTTACATAATGAAACCCTGTGTATCACCAGGAAGGCACTGACATTTTCTCCAAAAGAAGATTCAAAGTCTTTGGATAATGTTTACTTCTTCTATCCCTTGATACCTTGACCTATGAATCCTCAGTATGGGAGAAATAGCACAATATATTGGTCAGTGATTAGAGCACATGTAGCTATTTAGAGAACTTTACCTTAGCCCTACAATATATTTCTACCTAGATGACACTGTAACTAAACCTTCAAAAGACAATTTCACTATCCTATCAAACCAACAGCTTCAAAGTGCATGGCCACTTCATTCTTCATTTGCTACAGAGTTCATTGATCAGGAGGAATACCATAATGGTGGATATGGCATTTTGTAAATAATTGTGGTTTGGGCATAATTGTTGTGTGCAGAAAGGTAAATATGTATCTAAAGCACACATTCCAGTAAGACCAAATATTTTCCTTCCCATGAAGGAAATGGTACAATGTAATCACCATGTCACCAGTTAGATAGCTGATCACCCTAGTCAATAGTGCCACACTGGGTCTCAGTATTGGTCTGTTTCAGCAGATGCAGTACTCAGCAAAGGCAATGGCTAAGTTAGCCTTGGTGGGTTGAAGTCCACACTAGAGCCCATGTTCCATCTGCACCACTATAGCCACTACTGAGACTTCCATTTGGCTGAGCAAGTAGCTGACTAATAGTCACAGAATAGATCATCTAATCCATTCAGTCCTCATTCTCTTCTGCAGTCACACTTTGCGTGGTTAAAGTTTAAAGTGAAATCTGTAGGATATCAGAATTAAAGGCAGTTCATTCTCAGAGATGTTTGCCTTGGCCATTGTGTTCCTTCTGTCCCAATAAGATTGCTTAAACTAGTTGGCATGTGTCACATAGCAAGCTATCCCATTCCAGTTCTGTCTCCTGATCAAAACTCTTTTTTTTTAAATTGGTGCCAGAGATCAAACCCAGGACCACATGCTTGCAAAGCAGGCACTTATGTCACTGAGCTAAATCCCCACCCCTGACCAAAACTCTTATAAAATATGTTGCAAGTGCTTTTCTTCTTTGTCTTTGTTCTCATGTACTTGAGTTACAAATAAATAACTGCAGAAGTCTCAGCTTATTGCTGTTTCCTTGATGCTTTCTTACTCTGAAGTAGCAGCCCCTCCAAGTCTTCCCAGTGACTGAACTAAGTAATCGCTAAGTAATCTTTTTCATCCATTACACAGCCATGGTTACACACCGTGAAAAATTTATCTTAAGGAAATGGCTCTTTTGAATTTGGAGGCTGCCGAGTCCAAAACCTGTAGTGTGAGGGTCATCTCATGTCCCATGTGAACTAATAGATGGTAGAGCTGACATTTGAACACCATATGCTGGAGAATTCACTTTGACCCAGAGACATCAATTTATGTTCTTTTCTGGCCTCCAACTGACTGGAGAAGGGTCTCTTACCTTGACCTGTTTTATTCTGGACCAATGTCTTTCAGCCTTCTAAATTATTTGGTTCTATGTCTCAATTACCATTCTGTTTTGTCCTTTGGACAGAACAAAAGAAGCCAGATTTTCAAGCCACTTAGTGCAGCACTTCTAAACCTTTGTGTTCCAAATGTGCTAAGTCACAGAAGGAAAAGGAAAGAAGGTAGAGCTATGGTGAGCTTAATAGGAATGCAAAACTAATATCACACACTACAGTATTCATGAATCTGAAAGCATAATATAAAAACAAATAGGCAGACATCAAAAAAAATCCAGATAGAAACAGGCATAAGCTAATGTGTGCTATTAGACATCACAAAAGTGATTTTTAGGACATAAATTAATTAAAAGGTGCATGATGAAGCTTTGGAGGTACTTGTAAAATTCTGTTGCTTGATCTATGTATTCATTTTATGAAATTTTGTCAAGCTATAAATTTCTAATCTGTGTATTTTTCTGTATAATGCAATCTGGAATGGAATGTTAAAAATTGTTATCACAATGGGAAACAATCTTAAACCCAGAAGATAGGAAATTTTTTAAAGTTTAACAATGTAAATGCTATTAAGATTATTATAAACTGAGAACTCATTGTCCTTAGAAATGCAAATTATTTAAAAAACATTTGGAAAACAATTTAGCACTATCTGCAAGGCTGAACAGTAATTCTATTTCTCAGCCAGAAAAAAATTTATATTATGTGTACCAGAAAGTATGTAGAAGAATGCCACTTACAAAAATTATGTATGCATTCTTTTTTATTTTAAAGAGGGTAAAATTTAACACAACAAAACAGAACAAAACAGAGCATAAGAAATCAATGTAAGAGACATAAATTTCAAAGCAAGACAAGCAGAGATCTTCACTGTCTATCATATTGTCTCTTGTTTTCTTCCAAATAGTTGTCCATATCTTCACATACAGAGAATTCATACAAAACAACATAATATAAAACTGATCTGAACAGGATGAGGAAGATGTTTTAGGTCTTCAAGACCAATAGGAAAGTCAGCAATGACTGTCATAGTGTCTCTCATTCTCTTCAAAATAGCTGTCCATGTATGTTGAAATTAAACAAAACAAAACAGGCTAAAATCACTCAAAACAAAGAGTAATAGTATTGCTGTATTTCATATCATGACACTACAGAATCAGCACTGGGTACTGTACTGTCTCTTTTTCTTCAAAGTAGTTGTTCATTTCATCAAACATTATATAACCAGTTCTCATAAACTGTTTATAAATTCTATGTATGTATGAGTCTCTACATGTATTTCTTTCCTTTCTTTATTAGAGGAAAAAGAAAAAACAAAGTAAGACAAAACAAAATAAATTCCTAGAAAAACATGAAATGAAAAAGTCATATAAAAACACAGTACAAGGTGATCTACAATGGTTACTGTGATGTCTCTTGTTATCTTCAGTAGAATTGTCTATATCATCAGGCATAGTATAATTGAATATAGCAGTACATAACAATATTAATAAAAACAAAACATTGTAGACAGTGTAAGATTTCAAAAACAGGTAATAGTCAAACCAGAGTGGGTATCCTAGTGAATCTTGTCATCTTCAGTGTAGTTGCCTATACTCTCAGACTTGATACTATCAATCATAACAGTTTTGAATAAAATCTGTCAATACAAAACAGTACTCTAACAAACCAGATTCAAATAAGATCAGTCATGATAAGATAGTGTAAGTTATACAGGGCTTCAGATTAAGTTAACAGGAAACAAAGGATGATTGCCATACTATATCCTGCTATTTTCAGGGTAGCTGTCTGTGCCCTCAAGTCTAGTACAGGTAGACAAATTGGAACAGAATGTAATCCATCTAAGCAGAGCAGTGTGAGTAATGTGGGTTTTAAATCCTGATACACTATTAACAATAACTTCTGCCTTCCTTTTTTAGACTATTCCTCCCCCTTTCACTCCCAAGGGTACATTGCCCATTTTGGGTCCCACCAACTTGCTCAGTTTTTAGATTGGAGGGGCAATCTGCTATTTACCTAAGTGGTTCTGAACCTTCTCACTCCTGGACATGATAAAGTAGATAAAGTTGTATTCCTTTATCTACAAAAGCCTCAAGGTTTTCCTTCATTATAGCTGAGTAGTTCTCTACTGCACATAAATATCATGTCTTTCCAACCTATCTGCAGGTGCTGGTCAAGTTGCCCCTATTTCTCCCTGGTTCCCTGTCACATAGAGCACTGTTTTCTCATATTTGATTTTGGGTCCATAAACCCTTTTTCAGGTTAATTATATTTCCTATACAGAGCATCTTGATTACCCTACCTCCTGATCTACTCTGCCTGTTTCTTTTTGTTAGTGTATCAAGGCCATCTATGTTAGAGGTTATAGCCAACCTTCTCTCCCTCATTTCTGCTATGCTATTTTTCTGCTATTGGTTGTCTACTTTTCTCCTTCATTCCACTGTCTGCCTCATTTCTTGAGGCATCTCTGCCACTGTTCCTGAAATGCTGGTATTTTTTTTCTCTCTCTAGAATGTCCTTCAGTATTCTCTGTAGGGTTGGATTTGTGGTCACAAATTCCCCCAGTTCCTCTTTGTCATGGAAGCATCTTGTTTCATCAATAATTTTTAGAGCAGTTTTGCAGGGTACATCAATCTGGGCTGGAGGTTATTTTCTTTCAGGGCTTGGAATATTTCACTCCAAGCTATTCTTGATTTGATGGTCTGTGTCAAGAAGTCTGCCACGATTTTGATGGGTTTTCCTTTATTGGTGATCTATTTCTTTTTTCTGACTGCTTTCAATATCCTGTTTTTATATAGAATTTCTGGCATCTTGATTATTATATGTCTGGGTGTCTCTGTTTTGGTTGTAGGTGGCTGGAGTTCTGTATGCCTCATACATCTGAATATCATTTCCTTTTTCTATGCTTGGGAAGTTTTTCTTAATTATTTCTGTGAATATCCTTTGCATTTCCCTGCCTCTTCATTCACATTTTTTATTCTTAAGGTATAGATCCTCTTGTCATCTTCTAGCCTGTTTCCTTGTTATTTTTAAGAGATCTTTCCTTTCATGATCACACATTTCAAACATGTCTTCAAGTTTTTGATAGTCTATCCTTAGTTTGTTTCAAGCAGTTTTGCCAGCTTTCAATGGAGCTTTTAATTTCCTGGTAATCTCTTTGAATCTGCTTCATGTATTCTAGGTTTTCCTTATATTCTTCATCAAACATTTCTCTCCTTTTTTGTGTTCCTCCATTCTTCAATCTGTGTCTTCTTGAGAGGTGCTTAGCATTTCTTTTACTAATCTTCTTATATCTTGCTTAGCTTGAAGTAATATATCAGTTTTGAGCTTGTCAGTGATGTCATGAAGATATTTCTTTATGTTTGCTGATGCCATGTCTGACACTGCATGTTTGCTGTCCTCAATCTCTTTTGTATTTACCCCTCCTGGATCAATATTCACAGGGTTGGGGTCTGGGGCTTTTTCTTATTTCTTTCTCTTGTTATGTTTCTGGTTTCTTCCATACAGGTGCATAGTGGAGGTCCTAGCCCCTTTCCTTGTTGATTATGGTTCTTCTGAAGCATGCTAGCTAGGGATTTCTGCCCTCTCCAGTTTGTTATTGGTCATTGAGGTGCAAGCAGGGGCAGCATATGCTGGCCTCTCCCCTCTGAGCCAGTCAACCTTCGGGGGCCTTCACCACTTTAGTGTGTGCCATGGGTATGGATTTGGTTAGGGGCAGCTTACTGGGTCCTGGCCAGGGGCATGACCTAGCCCAAGGAGATCCCACAAGTCTACTCTGGGCAGGGAGCAACCAACTGAATTTGCTACCATTCCTGTTCATGCCTGTCCTGCCCAATTCCAACATGTCATCAAGTTGGTCATCCCTTTCCCATGGGAGGGTCTTATTCTGAGCACTCACCAGCTCCATTCTCCATTGGGCTTGCCAACCCCTGACTTCAGTGCAACTGTGGCTCCTGTGAGTCACAGCAGGAGCAAGTTCAGGTGGCTCAGCAGGTTGTGGCAGGTGCGAGTTTGGGCAGCTCCAGCAAAAGAACTGTGCCTGCTAATCTTAGCTGCTCCAATGGTAGCCCTGAGACTGCATGTTTGACCAGCTTTTTTCCTTTTCATATCTTCCTGGGTTGAGAGGATCCATCTCCCTTTGTCTGGATCTCTCCAGGATGTTTTATTCCAGCATATAAGTTGTTTCTCTCATGGAGGTTCTGTATTTTGTTGCTTACTGATCAGCCATCTTTAGCTCCTCCTCTATTTATGTACTTTTAAAAATAAAAACAACTAAAGAACATTGGCTTGACCCAACACCAGGAAAATGAATAAATGGCAGCAGAGCCACACCACACAGCAGTGAAAACAAAAGGCTAAATAAAACTCCTCACATCAACAGACATGATTTTTAGAAACAAAATATTAAATGGAAAAAAGTCACAAAAGAGTGTATATCATCCAACATGCATAAAGTCTCCAAACTAGCCAAACAAATATATATGTATGTGAGAGAATCATAAAAGAAAATCAAATAATATAAACACCCTATCAAGGATAGTGGTTACCTCTGGGTGAGGGATGGAGCTTTTGTGGAGATGGTCATCACAGAGCCTCTTTCAAATTGTTGATAGTTTAATACTTAAAAATGTGTTATCTTGAAGCCTTCATAGAAAAATGGAGACAACTTGAGACTATCCTCATTGGTGAATAAATAAGAATCATATTTATAAATATCACATTGTGTTTCTAGTGTAAAATTATTAAGAACTATAAGAGTAACAAAACCCCAAATGTGTAATTGCTATTGTAAAAAAGAGGAAAAGAAAGTGCTTTAAGGGATATAACTGCATGCATGTTTGAGTGTGTAAAACAGATGACCATAATGCTGAATCTTTTGGATCATTGAGCAGAACTGTTAGCAGTCTCACTGTTTGAATGCCTACTCTGTATCCTTTAATTCTGTGAACAACTATATCCATGATGACAATATGTGATTTATCAACTAGTGATTTCTTAGGACTTTTTTCCGTTGTTTTTCCTTTTGTACTTTGGAATTCTGCATTGTTGCTACCCTTTTTTCTGTTTTGTTTCTTTTTTCTCTTTAAATAAAATTTAAACATTTTTGTTACCATTTTGCTATGTATTTGCATCTGTATGGCTATATGCATTTGTTTATACAAATTAAGAGATGAAACACTTATCTGAGAATCCTGTTTCAATACAAGCTCATGTTTTTACTTTTCACTGAATCCCCTTTCAACCTTCTATTAAATTTAAATACTTGAGAATAATAATAAAACAAGGATTAAATACATACAAACAAAGCAGAAGAGCCACGAGCCATGAGCTAACACAAGTTATATACTCCTTTCTCAAAGAAAATGGGTACAGGATGTTACTGGAAAAGCCTAACAGGAGAAGTTGTAAAACTTCTTGTGAAGTTTTGTGAAGGGCAGAAACCCCAGGACACATTATTTGCTCCACAGAATCCATGGAGATAGGGAAACTTTCAGGACAGTAGAGGTGGGAATGAGAAGTATAACTGAATAGATTCTTTACAGATGTCTCTGTACCCACTTCATTCCTCTCCCTGAGCTAGAGCAAAAAATTCCTGGATTGAAAAGTTACACAATGTGACAAGTACAGTTTTGGAACTCCAGCCCTGTAGTTCAAGAGCCCACACTGGATTTAGCTCTTTCCAGGGCACAAGGACCCTACAGAGTCTTTCTGCTTCTGTAACAAGAAACATTTGGCTTCTGAGCTTTTCCCAGAGAGAAAGTTCAGCTAAATTTGTTATCACTTGCCCATCTACTGTTCTGGCTTTAAAAATATTGCTATTTTTTCCCTTTATGCTTTGTATTTTTGGCCCTTTTTGTTTAAAAAAAATGCTTTTTAAAACATAATGAGGGAAAGCAAGCAAGATTCAAGGAAGTTCCAAACTAAATGTTTGCTCCAACCATCTAATTTTAACAACAACAAAAAAATTTGAAATATTCTTGAATTGAGAAGATGAAGCATATTTGCATATATTTCATAGATTAAACATCAGATAGAAATGAAAATATTAGGGCATATCTGTATGTATGTATCTTATATATACAGCAAATTTAAGTATTATTTCCTCAAGCTGTCTCCATGTATTTTATTTAAATATGGTCTTATTGTGGACCATGTATTTTTTAAGTTTGAAAAGCACTCAGTTAAGCATTGATTATCTCACTTTGGCCCAAGCTACCAGGTACAGTGTTTCTGACAGTTTCCTATATGGGGAGATGGAAAACAGCCAGATAGTTCTTCTACAACAGCTGTTAGCTGCTAGCCTAGGATCAGCTTTGTGAGAGGCTCTCAGAAGGGTGATGTTTTACAATAAACATACCAATTTTAAAAAGAAAATCACCTATTCATGGCCAAATGTGGTGGTACACACCTGAAATCCCTGCACTGAATAGTCCAAGGCAGGGAAATCACAAATTCATGACCAGCCTGGGCAACATAAATTCAGAACCAACCTGGACTACATGGCAAGACTCTTTCAGAAAGAAAAAGACATATTATTAAAAGTATTTACTCATAGTAAACATATGCATAATAAACATTTCTCAAAATGCAAATATTTTAAATTAATTTTATTGGCTTATAATATTTGTACTTATTTTAGAGTATAGTATAATTTAATGAATTTATACAATATGTAGTGATCAAATTAGAGTAATCATCATTTGTCTCAAATATCATTTCTATCCATTGAGAACCTTCAAATGCTTCTCTAGTTACACTGAAATTCTTAAATTGAAGAGCTATAGAAAACTAGAATTAATTCCTTTTGCATGTAAATTTTAATTGCCCACAATGTGAGTGATCTTAGGATTTTACTTAAAAACTCAACAAACTGCTCTAAGAAAGGAAATATTGCTTTAATAAAAGTCTAAAGTATTAACATGATGGGGAAAAAGATTTTTTGTGGTGTTCATAGTAGGTTCTAGTGATCTCTGCAATCTGGAAAGTTACTATTTGTTTTACTCTGAGGTAGTTTCAAGAGAGAATCAAATGAGATCACACAGAAAGTATTCCAAAAATGAGAAAAACACTACAATGTTAATATAAGGTTAAACATCAGAAATCTGTGGTTCCTTAGGGTATGGGAGGAAATGAGGATGTAAATGAATGAAAGGTTGCATTCACAGTGTCATATTTTAGAATGGAATTCCAAATAGGCTCAAAGATTTAAATATTTCCCAAATGTCAGAGGTCAGCACAGCAAACCACAGGTTTTATTGCTAAGCCAACTTTTTTATCACATCATCTGTCCTATATCAGTTTTATCATTGTCCTTCAAGCTGGGTAATCGTAGGCAAACGTCACTCACTTACCTCAGTTTCTTCACTTAGGTTTGTGGGTAATAGACCAGATAAGACTCTTTCCTGTACTAACAATTGGTAGAATACCCTCACCAGCATGGTATTTGAAGTTGTCTCCCCCTTAACACCGTTAATTGACTCATGTCCCTGGATCTATGATCTGAATCCTCAGATCAACTTATAACTGTGACTACTTCCCTAAGACATGATACTTACCATGGCTCCCAAATCAAAAGAGTACAATGTCCTCTGGAAAGTATTTCTAGCTACTATTCCAGAAAGAAGTTATTAATACACTGTAATGCTTGAATACCATAAAAAAAAAACCAATCTGCATACCCTTAGTTTTCACTTGCTGACTTTAGAAGGGTTAGAACTCTACACCTATAGCAAAATAAGGCACATGAACTAATATTAACAGCAACACAAATTATCAAACACTGAGGTCAGAAAGGCAAATGCTTACATTGTTTTTGGCAGGGCATCAAGTTAGATGAGACCCTTCCTGATCTTAGTAAAACAAACAAACAAACCAACAAAAAAAATAAAAAATAAAAACTTTCCAACAAATGGTGAAAAGATATGGAACCAACAAATATTAAGAGAAAATAGCTAAATTTGCTTTTTAAAAATCTTGGGGAAATGAAAGTCTTCTAGTGAAGGAAGAGTCTCAATATTTTAAAACAGTAGATTAAGGAATTTTATCTTATAAAAGCTTCTATGCACATATACACAAATATGTCTGCACACATGTGACTTATAGATAGATAGATAGATAGATAGATAGATAGATAGATAGATAGATAGATTGAAAAACCAGAAATGAATAGTGGGAAATATTGGCAACCTTTTCATAAATATGAAGAAAAAGCACGATGGAAAAGGAAAAAGCCAACATCATATGAAAAGATACTAACTTTAGTAACATTATATATAATATAATTATTTAAATTGTTTAGATAAATTATATTTAGTTATTAAAACTATTTAGAATATATTAAATATAATTATTGATTATTTCAATTATCTTTAATATACATATATTAAAGATATATTTAATAACTGTACTCCTGTACCTTCTCTGCAATTGAGATCTCCTCAGCACTATCTTTGTAGTCCACAGCTTTACTGGAGCTTCCTTTCCATCCAAACTCACAATTTAAATTAAATCATCCTGCTGGGTTCTTTGCTCTTGATTCTCAACACAGATCTGACTAATACACCCAATAACAGACATAACACAGCCTCAGCATTCAACTACCTTGAAATTTCTTCTGCTAGGTTTATTAGTCCACCACCCCTAATCTTACTCTCAGGCAAAGTCTCTAGACATGAACAAAATGTAGACAAAGTTTCTGGTGAGCCATAGCACACATCATCTGGAGTCCAACAACCAATTCAGTATTTCCTCCCAGCAGAAACTTTCCAATCCTGATCTTTATTGGTTTTCTGGACTTCTGAGCTCTGACCAGAAACTCCCATATAGTACATCCTAAGGTTTTCCAGCTCTACTTTTTCAGCAAAATCTCCAAAGCTTTCCAAACTTCCCACAAGCCAATCTCAAAGGCTTTTGAACCTCATGATCAAGTACCATCACAGCAACAGCCCCATTCCTGGTACTAAGTTCTATCTTGGTTACTTTTCTCTCATTGCTGGAACAAAATACACAATGCCAAAAATTAAGGAAGGAAAGGTTTATTTAACTCACAGTTTGAAGTTTTCAGTCCATAATCATCTTGCTCAAAGCATGGTGACATGGCACAGGGGCAATACTTCAAGGCAGTGGAAGACAGCAAAAGCAACAAGAGCAAAAGGAGGAAAATAAGCCTCTTTTCCTGCCTTATGTTGCAAGCAAAATATGTCAACTATTATAGTTAATATCCCTGGGTATTATCTATATGTTTTGGTTAAAAATTGAATGCACTGCTTTCTTTCCTTGCATAGGATACAGATAGGGAAGAAAATGATGGAACTAAACTTGAACATGAGTTGGCTCAGCTGCAAACACAGCCCTGGATTCTGAGGACCCACAGACCCAAAGAAGGAAAATTGTAAACCAGTGAGCTTGCAATGCTTACCATGCACTGAAATGCTTGCCAGTATATGTATGATTTTCAAGTAGACTTTTGAGGGTTTGGGACCATTGATCCCAGTGGCTGGGTGCCTGCCCAGCCCCCTTGGCTAACTGGACTGGGCTTCAGAGTTTTCGTGGGTTTGAGTGGACTGTGCCTAGTGACCTTCATTCAACAAGGGGAACTAGACCGGCAGAAGGGGGAGTCAAGCCAGTGCAGTGCACCATGAGGTGAGCTGCAGATCACCAGTACAGACCAAGAAGGGTTTGGGAACACTGATCCTGGCAGCTGGGGGCCTGCCCAGCCCCCTTGGGTCATTGGACTAGGATCCAGAGGTTCTGTGGGCTTGAGTGGACTGCACCCAGCGACCTTCATTCAACCAGGGGAGCCAGGCCCACTGAAGGGGGAGCCAAGCCAGTGTGGTGCCATGAGGGAAAGCTTTGGAAAATTGCTAGAAACACAGAAATACAGGAAAATGACAAAACAAAAGACCAAAATGCAATCTCAAGCCCCCAGCCCATCCCAAGAAATAGGAGCCATGTACACAGAAGAAAATAATACACATACACCTGAAATGTATGAAATGATATCAACTGAAATAAAGAAGCAAGTACAGGAAGCTATGAGGAAACTCAAATCAGAAATATTCTCCCAGGTAAAAGAAGAAATGATAAAAGTAGTGAAAGAAATAATGAATGCATCCAACAAAGACACAGCTAAACAATTAGAGGAACACAGCAAAATGATAGAATCCCTAAATGAACAGTTTACAAGACAAACAGAATGAATTAAGCCGATTCAAAGAGATATGCAGGAAATCAAAAACTAATGAAATTTTCAAAAACCGCCTCAAGGAAAGTGGAGATAGAATCTCAGACCTTGAAGATAAGATTGCAGCTAGTGAACAGGAAAAGAAAGATCTTCTAACAATAACAAGAAATCAAGAAATAACAATTCAACAGTTGCAAGATGATGCAAAGAAAACAATGTAAGATTAATAAGAATAAAAGAGAAAGAAGGGGAAAACACAAATTATATCAAGAGGCTATTTACAGAAGTAATAGCTGAAAACTATCCAAAAGTGAATATGGAAACTGACATATGGATTAGTGAGGCATATAGAACTTCAAATAGCCATAACCAAAACAAAACTACACCCAGACATATAATTATCACCATCCCAGAAACCCAAAATAAGAACAGAATATTAAAAGTGGTTAGAGAGAAGAGACAGGTAACCTATAAAGGAAAGCCTATCAGAATCACGGCAGACTTCTCAACACAAACAATAAAGTCAAGAAGACCATGGAGTAAAGTTTTTCAAATCCTTAAAGAAAATGACTTCCAATGCAGGCTTATGTACCCTGCAAAACTGTCCTTCAAAATGGATGGAGAAATAAGATACTTCCATGACAAAGAACAGTTGAAGAACTTCATGATCACCAAACCAAACCTACAAAGAATACTGAAAGATATTCTAGATACACATAGGAAAAAACCACTAAGCAAGACAGACAAACAGAATGGAAAGCTAAGATACAACATCAGAAAGATAACATGTCAACAATAAACCAATATATGACAGTTATAACTCTTAATGTAAATGGCCTCAATTCACCAATTAAAAGAAACAGACTGACAGAATAGATCAAGAAGCAACATCCAACCATATGCTGTCTATAAGAAACCCATCTAACCCAAAAGGAAACTCATACACTGAAAGTAAAAGGATGGAAAACAATACTCCATGCAACAGGAACTCCAAAAAAAAAAAAAGCTGGGGTAGGTATTCTGTTTGCAGACCATGTGAACTTCAAACCAAGAATGGTCCAAAGAGATAAAGAAGGTCACTACATACTAGTTAGGGAAAAACTGCAAGAGGAAGAGATAACAATCTTAAATATATAAGCACCAAATTCCAGAGCAACCAACTACACAAAGCAAGTATTAACAAAAATGAAAAATCAAATAGGCAATAGCACAATTATAACAGGGGACTTTAACACACCATTGACACAAAGGAATAGATCAATTAGACAGAAAATCAGCAAAGAAATTACAGAACTGAATCACACCTGTGAACAAATGGATTTGATAGACATATACAGAGTGTTCCATCCAACAACATCAGGATATGCATTCTTCTCACCAGTACATGGGACATTCTCTAAAATAGACCATATACTAACCCACAGAACATTTTTAATTAAGTGCAAAAGGATTAAAATTATCCTATGCATGTTATCGGATCATAGTGCCATGAAACTGGAAATTAATGATGAAAGTAACTTCAAAAACCACACAAACACATGGAAATTAAATAATACATTCTTGACCAATCAGTGGGTTACAGAGGAAATTAAAGAAGAAATTAAACAATATCTACAAGCAAACAAAAATACAACTTACCAGAACCTGTGGGATACAATGAAAGCGGTCCTCAGAGGACAATTTATTGCACTGAGTTCCCACATTAGGAAAACAGAATGAACACAAATAAGAAACCTGATATTACACTTCAAACATCTAGAAAAAGAAAAGCAAGCCAAGCCCAAAGCCCAAAAAAGGGAGGAAATTATAAAGATCAGAGCAGAAATTAATGAAATAGAGACTAAGAAAACAGTACAAAGAATCAATGAAACAAAGAGTTGGCTCTTTGAAAGAATATAAAAAATTGACAAGCCCCTAGCCAACCTAATTAAAAAAGGAAAGAAAAGACTCAAATTCATGCAATACAGAATAAAAAAGGAGAAATCACTACCGACCCTGTGGAAATACAGAAGATCATCAACAACTATTTCGAAAACCTCTACTCTCATAGGTTCGATAACACAGAAGAAATGGACAGATTCCTAGAGACATACAAACCACTAAAATTGGATCAAGAAGATGTAAAACTAATGAATAACTCAATTTCTATGAATGAAATTGAAAATGTAATCAAGTCTCTACCAACAAAGAAAGGGCAGGGCCAGATGGGTTCACTGCAGAATTCTACAAGAAATAAAAAGAAGACTTAACGCTGACACTCCTCAAACTCTTCAATGAAATTGACAGGGAAGCAATTCTCCCTAAGTCATTCCTGGAAGCAAATATCACTCTAGTACCAAAACCTGAGAAAGACCCAACTAAAAAAGAGAACTACAGGTCAATCTCCCTAATGAACATAGATGCAAAAATTCTCAATAAAATATTTGCAAACAAGATGCAGCAAACCATCAAGAAGATTATACACCATGACAAAGTGGGATTCATCCCAGGCATGCAGGGATGGTTCAACATACATAAATCAATAAATGTAATCCACCATATCAATAGAGCCAAAAGTAAGAATCACATGATCATTTCTATAGATGCAGAGAAAGCTTTTGATAAGGTCCAACATCCATTCAGGATAAGAACCTTACAGAGAATTGGAATGGATGGTCTTTACCTTAATATGATAAAGGCCATCTAGGACAAACCAACAGCCAGTGTCATATTAAATGGTCAAAAACTGAAAGCCTTTACCTTGAAATCAGGCACAACACAAGGATGTCCCTTATCACAGCTCCTATTCAATATAATATTGGAAATACTAGCCAGAACAATTAGACAAGAGAGGGAAATAAAAGGAGTAAAGATAGGAAAAGAAGAAGTTAAATTATCATTATTTGCAGATGACATGATACTCTACATAGAAGATCCACAAACCTCTGTTGAAAGTCTCCTAGATATAATAAATAAATTCAGGAAAGCAGCTGGATACAAAGTCAATACTCAAAAATCAATAGCATTCTTATACACTAACAACAAAATCACCAAGAGAGAAATAAGAAGCCACACCCTTCACACTAGCATCCAAAAGAATGAAATACTTGGGAATTAATCCAAAGAAAGATGTAAAAGAGTTGTACGGGGAAAATTATAATACCCTGAAAAAGAAATCGAAGAGAACCTCAGAAAATGGAAAGACATCCTTTGTTCATGGATAGGAAAAATAACTATTATAACAATGGCCATTTTCCCAAAACTGTTAAACACATTCAATGCAATCCCAATGAAAATACCACTAGCATACTAGATCTAGAGAAATCACTCCTAAAATTCATCCGGAACCAGAAGACACCTTGAAGAGCAAAGGCAATTTGAAGCAGCAAAGCCAAGGCAGGTGGCACCACAATCCCTGACTTGAAGTTATACTACAAAGCTACTGTAATAAAATCAACATGTATTGGAATAAAAACAGACCTGAAGATTAATGGAATAGATTAGAAGATACAACTACAAGCACACTCAACCACCTTATCTTTGATAAAGGGGCCAAGCATGTTCACTGGAAGAATGAAAGTCTCTTTATTAAATGGTGCTGGAAAAATTGGCTATCCATATGCCAAAAACTAAAATTAGACCCATGCCTATCACCATGTACTAAACTAAAATCCAAATGGATCAAAGATCTAAATATAAAAACAGAAACACTAAATCTGTTACAAGACAAAGTAGGAAAAAATCTTGAAGACATAGGGGTAGGTACAGAATTCATGAACAAGAACCAAACTGCATGGGAAATACTTCCCAGAACCAATAACTGGGATCATGTCTTATTAAAGAGTTTCTGCATGTCTAAAGAAATCTCCAGCAGAATGAAAAGAAAACCTACAAACTATGAAAAAATCTTAGTGAGGTGTCCCTCAGGCAAAGGACTTCTGTCTAGAATGTATAAAGAATTTAAAAAAATCAGACGCCCCAAAAATCACACAATCCAAAAGTGGGCATCCAAGATGAACACACAGTTCTCAGATGAAGAAATATGAATGGTAAATAAATACATGAAACGTGTTCATCATCATTGGTCATTAGAGAAATGCAAATTAAAACCTCACTTAGATACCATCTCACTCCAGAAAGAATGGCCAGGATCAACAAAACTACCAACAACAAATGATGGAGAGGCAGTGGGGAAAAAGGAACTCTTCTGCATTGTTGGTGGGAGTGTAGACTGGTGCAACCACTGTGGAGGTCAATCTGGAGATTCCTCAAAAAGCTGGGGATGGAGGTCCCATCTGACCCAGCTATTCCACTCTTAGGCATATTCCCAGAAGATCTGAAAACATCTTACCATAGTGATATATGCGCACCCATGTTTATAGCGGCACAATTTGCAATAGCCAGATCTTGGAAACAACTTAAGTGCCCATCAACCGTGAAATGGATAAACAAATTGTTGTACTTTTATACAATGGAGTACTACTCAGCTATAAAGAATGATCACATTGAGATATTTATAAATAAATGGATGCATCTTGAATCTATACTCATAAGTGAAATAAATCAAAATCACATGCATAAATACCATATAGTGTCCCTGGTGTAAGAAATGGTAAGAGTACAGAAGATTTTATGGAAATCATGGTTCACCATTATACTGCTTTGATGTCTTATGTCTTCATTCATTGGTTTGAATGGTTTTATTCTGTTTTGTTTGATGTTAATATATGCGATCATATGAATAGTTACTCTGAAGACAAGACAGTATGGTAGCCAGTGTTGATTTAATGTCACCTTGCTCTGAAGTCCTGCCATGCTTTTGTTTTTCTATTACCACTGGTTCTATCACATTGTGTCTTATTGTATTTTAATATGTATGATAGTAAAAACAAAATTTTTATGGAAAATGAGATAATATAGCAGCCATTGTTCATCCTTGGTTATATGGTTCAGAATGTCTTGGAATACTTCCATTCTCTTGAGACGTTTATTCTACTTTGTTATGTTTGACATTGTTGTGTGTAAAGCTAAGCTCAACTATTTCAAAGAAAGAGACATTATGATAGCTAATGTTAATATTCAATTGTCTTGTTGTGAAGTGCTGTGTTGCTTACATTGTTCTGTTCTGATCTGCTTAGATCTGTCCTCTTTTGTTTTATTCTCTTTTTTTAAAAAAAAGTATACTTTCAACATATTAGATCTCAGGAAATGTACTAATCAACTGAATACTAAGTTATAGTGCAGTATACCTAATCTATCTGAGCTCAAATTCTAGTTTACAGAAGATGTTAGACCATTTTCTCATCTGAAAAAAAAAGTGATTCAAATACCTACTTTACACTGTTTTAGGAGTTATAAATAATATTTGCCTATTGCTTAATAGTCTCTGGAGCATGGTAGGTGTTGAGTAGCTGAAAGCATCATCATTATTATATGAGCTTATCTACCTAAGCTGGTTCACTTGTATCCCATGTTTCCAGAATCATTTATAGAAGAAATCATCTCTTCAGTATATGTTTCTGGTATTATAGAAAATCAATTGACTATAGATATATCAATTTATTTCTTCTCTGTTCTGTTCTGTTGGTCTGTGTGTCCATTTTTATACCAGTTTTATGTGTTCTTATAGTTTTTTTTAGCATAGTATAAAGTCAGGTAATGTGATGCATTCAACTTTGTACTTTTTGCTCAAGATTAGTTTGGCTACTTGGAGTCCTTTTATTGTCTCATATGAATTTTAGGTTTGTTTTTTCTAGTTCCATGAAGTATGTCACATTATTTTATAGACAGTGTATTGAATCAGTAAATTTCTTTGAGTGGTATTATGGTTTAGATTTAGGAGACCATCTAGAATTCTCATGTGCTCAGAATGGGAGTGTTGGAAGGTGGTTGGATCATGTGGGCACTGTACTTATTGTTGAACTCATTCACTCATGAGTTCAGGGTCTATTTGTGCTAGTTGGGAAAGGTGTCATTGAGGGCATGACCTGGAAAAGTATATCTCTCTGCCTCCATTAGTCTCTTCTCTCTCTTGCTGTTATGAGATGAACAGACTTTTGTCTGCCATGCCCCATTTTCATATTGTTTTTGTCTTGGATCCAGCTGACAATGGACTATATCCTCAAAAAAACTGTGAGCCAATATAAACCTCTCCTCCTTTAAGTTGTGGGTATTGGGTATTGTGCTTCCACAACAAAAAAGAGACTAAGACAGGTAATATGGGTACTTTATCAATATTAATTCATCCAATCAATGATCATAGGACATAATTCCATTTATTTACATCTTCTTCAATTCCTTTTATTAATATTTATAGTTTTTATTGTAGTGTTCTTTCACCTTTTTCATTATAGTTATTCCAAGTGTTATATTTCTGGCAGCCATTGTAAATAGAATTACTTTCTTAATTTCTTTTTCAGACAATTCACTATTGATGCATAGCAATACTACTTCTCTTTGTGTGTTCATTTTGTATCCTATGACTTTACTGAATTTGTGCCTTAGTCATAGTCTTTTGGTAGAGGCTTTGGAGTTTTCCATATGTAAAATTATGCTATCAGAAAACAGTTTTCACTTTTCCAGTTTGCATGATTTTTTCCTTTTTTCTCTTACTTGGTTGCTCTGACTAGGATTTTCAGTACTATGTAAAATAAAAGTGATAAAAGTGGCCCTCCTTGTCTTATTCTGGGTCCTAGAAAGCTTTCAGGTTTTTTCCCAAACACTATTATGTTAGCCATGGGTTGTTTTAGTTTTAGTGACTTTATTTTTCTTTTCATTTTCTATGTTTCAAATTGATTACTTATTCTGCAAACCTCTTCTCACTCAAGAACTCCTACTTAGTCTCCATAATCTCTCTTTCTTATTTCATGATTGAATTCCTTCTATTATATGAGGACTTTATATATATTAACTTAAACATTCTTTTCAGATTTGTCTATTTTTTACTCTTTCCTTGGGAACAAATACTCCTCCTTACTGGGTTTTTTGTTGGATTTAAAAATATCTAGGTTTTGCAGAAAAACTAGATATTTGTGCTTTGTAATATTGGTTTTGCATATTCATCAGTCTGACAGTTTTTTGTGCATTCTGTTAGGCTTGGAGTGATTTTACAGAAGCCTCAAATAGTCACACCAGAATCCAAAGATCAAGAATAACTCTAATATTGAGATTCAGAGATCTTGCCCCATGGAAAATTACTATTTCAATCTCAATTTCAGTACATAAAATCCTGGTTTGTAGTCATGCTGGTTTTTTTGTTTATTCTATAAACTATTGAGGAAGTATCTGATTTCTATACATAAACATAGAGGAAAAGCTATATATTTTGAGGATTTTTTCACATCCTAGGCATATAAACTAGCCCTTGGCTTTACACAAGGAGAGCCACTCTACTATGAAAGGTATGTGAAAGTATTTAATTCCCTTCATGCTTCTGAATTCAATGTGTCTAGGTCATGCCTAAGAGACCAGATCATTGTACACCACTATTCTGACACAATTTTGAAACCTTTTGCTCCTTACTAATTTTCTTGCCTTTTCTTGTTAGTTTTATTATTATTAAAAATTTTCTCCCAGTATTACTTTTATCTTCTTAACTGTTCTATGAAGATAATGTTTTATCACCCTTATCAAATGGAGATTGCTTTTTCTCTATACTTTCTATTTTCAACAAAAATTATTGCACATCTACCAATATTATCACATTGGATTAGTTGAGAAGAAAAAATAGATATAATGAGAAAAACATGGTTTCTGTTATAAAAGACAAATGTCAAAAGTAATGAATAGAACAAAATCAAACAAAATCATAATATTCTATATGATAGGGTTTCAATAAGTAGTAGTTATTATTATAAACATTATCATATGAAGTCACTTTTTTTTTCTACCCTGGAAATTGAGCCAGGGTCTTCCCACCAAGCTATGTCCCAAGCCATTGTTATTTTTTTGTTTTGAGACATAAGCTCTCTAAGTCATTAAGTTGTCTGGGCTAGGCTTGACCTTTTCATTCTCATGCCTCAACCTGCCAGTGTGCTTAGAATTACAGGTATGTGCTACTACACCCAACTGAGTTAATGAGATATTTTAACTCAAAAGATGCAGTTATTTTATTAGAAAATAAGGAAGGATAATTTTAAAAGGAAAATGAGTTATCAAGGTTATGCACTCTTTTTACGAATACAAATAAAGGGTTTAAAAGTTCAAGACACTTGTAGGAGGAGCTGTTAAATCTTTAATGTCAATGTAAAATTCTACCAACTCCCTTACATGTTTGCATCCAGGCTCATGATTCATTCAGTTCACAATCTCTTGATGTATAGATGTTTTAATTTTCAACATTAGTTCTGGCCATGTAAGTCATGTAGTTTTGAGAAAACTATTAACCCTTCCTAAGCTTCACTTTTCTATCTATAAACTGAGAATACTAGCACATCTTGAGGTTATATTGTTGTTGTTGGGATAAAATATTTAGCACTGAGCACTGACAACTTTCACTATTGTTACTCCATAGGAGGACTGTGCAAGAGTGCACAGATCACAAATTCTGCCTCAAGGAATTTACACTATAGCAAAAGAGATGAACATTAAATAAGGAATCTTACCAGGAATATGGCAGGTGCTTGTGCAGTGGCAAACAGAAACACCAAGATGTCACCCAGGATTTGGAGGCAGATTTAACATCAAAAATAAATCTACACCAGACTTATAATAATCAAGATCCCAGAAATTCAGCACAAAAACAAAATACTGTTAGACAAAAGAAACAGATCATAAGCCCATTGTAATCGTAGTGGATTTCTCAACACAAACTCTCAAGAAGAACTTGGAGTGAAGCATTTCCAGTCCTGAAGGAAAACAGCTTCCAAGCAAAATTAATGTACCTTGCAAAACTATATTTCAAAATCAACAGAGAAATAAGATACTTCCATGACAAAGAACAACTGAAGAAATGCATAACCACAAAGCCAACCTTACAAAGAGTACTGCAAGTTATTCTAGATAGAGATAAAAATTATCACAATTCCCAGAACAACAGAAAGAAGTCACCAGATAGGACAAGGAATTAAGGGAAAAAACAGGGAACCAACCACAGGAAAATAACATGACAAAGATAAGCCAATACTCCATACAACAAGAATGCAGGAAAAAAACAGGTAGCTATTCTGTTTGAAGATAATGTGCACTTCAAACTAAAAATGATCAAAAGAGATAAATAAGATCACCACATACTTGTTAGAGGAAAATTTCAAGAGTAAGAAATAGCAACCATAAATATATATGTACCAGGAGGAGCTAAAGATGGCCAATCAGTGTGTAACAAAATTCAGAGCCTCCTGGGGAGAAACAAATCACATGCCAGAATGAAACATCCTGGAGAGATCCAGACAGAGGGAGATGGATCCTCTTGACACAGGAAGAAATTAAAACAAAAAAAAAGCTTGTCAAATACGCAGTCTCAGAGCTACAATTGGAACAGCTAAAATTAGCAGACATGGCACTTTTGCTGTGACCCACTGAGCCTGAACTCGTGCCAGCCATGACCAACAACAACCCACAGAGCTGAGCAAACTCATTCTGGCCAAGACTCATAAGAGCCACAGCCGAGGTAAAGTTGGGGGTTGGTGAGCCCAACAGAGAACACAGCTAGCGAAGGGACCTTCGTTAACTCACAGTCAGTGCTGGGAATAAGACCCCCTGCCACAAGAAGGGTGCAACCAAGTGGTGACATGTTAGAATCATGAAGGAGGAGCCTGAACTAGGAACAACAGTGACTTCAGTTGGTTGCTCCCTCCCCAGAGCAGCTTCATGGAATTTACTTGGCCTGGGTCACACCCCTGGCCAAGACCCAATAAGCCACCCCAAACTGATTCCCTACACCTAGCACACATTAACCTGGTAAAGGCCCCTGAAGTTTGACTAGCCAGGTGGGGAGGGGCCAGCATACACATTCCCTGATTACATCTCAGTGACAAGATCAAACAAGAGAGGGCAGAAATCCCTCAGCAGAGAGCTTCAGAAGAACCATAACCAACAAGGAAAGGGAGACCTCCACTATACACCTGTAGGGAAGAAACCAAAAACATGACAAGAAAGAGAAAAAAGAAAAAGTCCCCAGCCCAAAACCCTGAGAACATTGATCCAGGAGAGGGAAAAACAAGAGACTGAGGGCAGCAAACATGCAACATCAGACACAGCTTCAATGGACATTAAAGAGATATCTTTAGGACCTTGTAGATGAGTTCAAAATTGAAATATGAAATCAGGTAAAGCAAGATATAAGTAAATTAATAAAAGAAATGCTTTTATTAATTTGAGCACCTCTCAAGAAGACACAGACAGAAGAAGGGAGGAATACAAAAAAAAAGGAGAGAAACATTTGATAAAGAACATAAAGAAAATCTAGAATACATGAAGCAGATTCAAAGCGATTACCAGGAAATTAGAAACTTTATTGAAAGCTGGCAAAACTGCTTAAAAGAAACTAAGAACAGACTATCAAAACTTGAAGACAAGTTTTCAATGTGTGATCATGAAAGGAAATATCTCTTAAAAATAACAAGAAAACAGGCAGTAAAAATACAAAGGCTAGAAGATGAAAAGAGAATCTATAATTTAAGAATAAGAAATATGAGCAAAGAAGGAGGAATAAGAACAGACAAATTACAAAGGCTACTCACAGAAATAATTAAGGAAAACTTTCCAAGCATGGGAAAAGAAAATGATATTCAGTTGTGTGAAGCATACAGAACTCCAGCCACCAACAACCCAAACAGAGCTACACCCAGACATATAATAATCAAGATACCAGAAATTCAATATAAAAACAGGATATTAAAAGCCATCAGAGAAAACAAACAGATTACCTTTAAAGGAAAGCCCATCAAGATCATGGCAGACTTCTCAACACAGATCATCAGATCAAGAAGAGCTTGGAGCAAAGTATTCCAAGCCCTGAAAGAAAATAACCTCCAGCCCAGATTGATGTACCCTGCAAAACTGCCACTAGAAATTGATGGAAAAACAAGATGCTTTAATGACAAAGAACTGGAGCAATTTGTGACCACCAATTCAACCCTACAGAGAATACTGTAGGACATTCTAGAGAGAGAGAAAAAAAATACCAGGATTTTAGGAACAGTGGCAGAAAGGCCTCAGTGAATGGGGCAGGCAGTATAATGAAGGAGAAAAGTAGACAAACAAAGGCAGAAAAATAGCATAGCAGAAATGAGGCTGAGAAGGTTGTCTATAATCTCTAACATGGATGGCCTTGATACACTGAAAAAAAAAAAGACAGGTAGAGTAAATCAGGAGGTACAGTCCATTGAGATGCTCTGTACAGGAACTAAATCAACCTGAGAGTGGGTTTATGGGCCAAAAATAAAATATGAGAAAACAATGCTCTATGTCACAGGGAACCAGAGAGAAATATGGGCAACTTGACCACTACCTGCAGATAGGTTGGAAAGACAGGATACTTAGGTGCAGTAGAGAACTACTCAGCTATAATGAAGGAAAACCTTGAGGCTTTTGTAGATAAAGGAATATAACTTGAAATCAAGTTCAGGAGTAAGAAGGTTCAGAACAACTTAGTTAAAAAGCAGGTTGCTCCACCAATTAAAAACTGAGGGAGTTGGTGGGACCCAAAATGTGCAGCACCCTGTGGAAGTGAAAGGGGAGGAATAGTCTAAAAAAGAAGGCAGAGGATATTGTTAATAGTGTACCAGGATTTAAAACCCACATTACTCACACCATGCTGCTTAGATGGATTATACTGTGTTCCAGTTTGTCTACTTGTACTAGATTTGAGGGCACAGACAATTATCCCAAAAATAGCAGGATATAGTACAGTAATCATTCTTAATTTCCTGTTAACTTAATCTGAAACTCTGTGTAACCTACACTGTTTTATCATGACTGGTATTAATTGAATTTGGTTTGTTAGATTGCTGTTTTGTATTGATAGATTTTATTCAAAGCTGTTAGGATTGATAGTATCAAGTCTGAGAGTACAGGCAACTACACTGAAGATGACAAGATTCACTAGAATATCCACTCTGGTTTGATTTTTACCTGCCTTTGAAGTTTTATACTGTCTACAATGTTTTATTTTTACTAACATTGTTACGTACTGCTATATTCAATTATGCCTGATGATATAGACATTCTATTGAAGATAATAAGAAACAACACAGTAACCATTGTATATCACCTTGTACTGTGGTTTTATATGACTTTTTGGTTTCATGTTTTTATAGGAATTTGTTTTGTTTTGTCTTTCTGTGTTTTTTTCCCCTCTAATACAGAAAGGATACAAATACATGTAGAGACTCATGCATGCATAGCTGTTTACAGTCTCACTGTTTGAATATCTACTTTGTATGCTTTAATTTTGTAACTTGAACAACTATTTCTAAGAGGACAATATGTAATTTATCAACTAGTGACTTGTTACTGTTTACCTTTTTTCTTTTTGAAATTCTGTATTATTTCTACCCTTTTCATGTTTTTTTCTCTTTAAATAAATGAAAAATATATGTATATATGTATCAAATATGGGAGCACCCAACTATAAAGATAGATATTAATAGATAGGAAAAAACAAATAAGCAATAACACAATAGTAATAGAGGACCTTAACATCCTATTGTCACACAGAGATAGATCAACAGGACAAAAAGTCACCCAAAAAAGCAACAGAACTGAATCATACATGTAAACAAATAGACTTAGTAGATACTTACAGAGTGTTCAACCAACAAAATCAAAATATACATTTTTCTCAGCTACACATAGGATATTCTCTAAAGTAGATCAAATACTAACCCATAGAACATGCTTAAATAAATGCAAAGGAATTGAAAGTATCCTATGCATATTATCCAATCATAGTACAATGAAATTGGAAATTAATGGCAAAAGCATTGGCAAAATTAAATTCCATAGCAGTGAATTCTTGCATCAGGAAAACAGAATGAACACAAATAAACAACATAATGCTGCAACTAAAGCTTCTAGAAAAAAAGAGCAAATAAAGACCCAAGTTCATAGAATGGAGGAAATTATAAAAATTAAAGCTGAAATTAATGCAATTGTGACCAAGAAAATACACAAAGGATTAATGAATCAAAGAGTTGATTCTTTGAAAGAATAAACAAAATTGACAAACTCCTAGCCAATCTTGTCAAGAGAAGGGAAGAAAAACTCAAATACATGCAATGAATGAAAAGAGTGAAATCACTACAGATCCTGTGGAAAGTCAGAAGACCATCAATACCTTCTTCAAAAATCTTTACTCTCATAGGATGGAACACCCAGAAAAAATAGAGAGATTTCTATAAATGTATTAATTACCAAAGCTGAATCAAGAAGATACAAATATTTCAAATAAATTAATATCAGTTACTGAAATTGTAAATGTAGTAAAAAATTTATAAACAAAGAAAAGTGCAGGTCTGATGGACTCAGGGCTGAATTCTACAAGAAATTTAGCACCAATACTCCTCAAATTATTTAATGAATTTTAAAGGGAAGCAATTCTCCCTAGCTTGTTTCTAGAGGCAAGTATTATTCTAACACCAAAACCAGAGAAAGATCTAACTACAGGTCAATGTCCCTATTGAACATAGTGAAAAAGTCCTCAATAAAGTACTAGCCAGCAATGCAGTAAAGCATCAAGAAGAGTGAACACCATGAACAAGTGGGATTCTATGACAAACCAACATCCAACATCAAACTAAAGGGACAAAAACTGAAAGTTTTTATTTTAAAATCAGTAAGAAGACAAGGATATCCACTACCACCACTTCTATTCAATATAGTTCTGGAAACATTACCCAGAGCAATTAGACAAGAGAGAGAAATAAAAGGAATAAGAATAGGAAGACCTTACATAGAAGACCCCAAAACTTCACCAAAAGTTAATAATAAAGTTAATAAACAAATTCATCAGCACAGCTGGATACAAAAGTCAACACTCAAAAATCAATAGCATTCCTACACACAAACTCACTGAGGGAAAAATTAGGGAAGCAACGCCTTTCATAATAGCATCCAAAGAATATGAAATACTTAGAAATCAATCTAACAAAAGTGGAAAAGATCTATATCTTGAAAATTACAATAAGCAGAAAATGGAATGATATTCCTTGCTCATGGATAGGAAGAACCAATGTTGTGAAAATGGCCATACACCTAAAAGTGCTATATATATTTAATGCAATCCAAATCAAAATACCATTAACATACCTCACAGAGCTAGAGAAAGCATTCTTAAAATTCATTTGCAAACAGAATAGATCTAGAATAACAAAAGCAATCCTGGGCAACGAAGGCAAGACAAGAGGCATCACAATTCCTGACTTGAAATTATACTACAAAGATACTGTGATAAAATCAGCATAGTACTGGCAAAAACCATACCTGAAGATTAGTGGTACCAGTTAGAACATTCAAACACAACTACAAACACCCTAAGCCACCTTATCTTTGACACAGGGGCCAAATATGTTCACTGAAAATAAGATAGCCTCTTTATTAAATGATGCTGAAAAAACTGACTTGCTACATGCTTAAGAATAAAACTAGACCCATGTCAATCACCACACACTAAACTAAGGTCACAATGGATAAAAGATCTAAATATTAAAACAGAAACACTAAATCTACTGGAAGACAAGATAGGTAGAAATCTTTAAGACATGGGGATTAGAAGAGAGTTCATGACCAAAACACAGTCTGCATGGAAGTACTTCAAAGAATCCACAACTTGGATCTCTTTTTATTAAAAAGCTTTTGTACTTCAAAAGAAATTACCAACAGAGTGAAAAGGCAATCCAACAGAATGGGAAAAATTTTTATCCAGCTGTCCCTCAGACAAAGGACTTCTATCTAGAACATATAAAGAAAAATATCAGGTCCTCCAAATTCAAAGACTCGAAAAAATAGACATCTTAGCTGGAAAACACACTTCTCAAATGAAGAAATACAAATGGCAAATAAATACATGAAGAAAATGTTTGACATCATTGGTCATTTGAGAAATTCAAATTAAAACAGCACTGAGATTTCATCTCACTCCAGAAAAAATGGCTATTATCATGAAATTTACCAGTAACAAATGCTGGTGGGGCTGTGAGGAAAAAAATGGAAATTTCTCCACTGTTGATGAAAATGTAGATACAAACACTGTGGAAATCAACATGGAGTTTCCTCAAAAAACTAGAACTGGAGGTCCCATTTGATTGTATATTCCCTTTCTGGGAATTCTCCTAGAAGAACTGAAAATCTCATATAACAGCGATAGATGTGCACATATATTTATAGCAGCACAACTTGTAATTACTAAATCTTGGAAACAGCCAAAATAAAACTATGGAATGGATAATAAAGATGTATTTTTATATAATGGAGTACTACTCAGGTGTAAACTTGAGGCTTTTATAGGTGAATGGATGTTACTTGAGACCATACTCATAAGTGAAATTAAAAGGAAAAAAAGATACACGAAGATAGAAAATAATGATTAGATTCAAATTTTCAAGGTTTTATTTTGAGAAGTCAAAGGGAAGAAAATATACAGAATTACAAACATGATTTCCACATCATAATGACACGTTTTTTTTTTTCATTACAAAGCCAAAAGCTGGTTGAACATGTCCAACCACCAGATTTCCTAAAATATTCAAAATCTCTTGGGAAGTGAAATATTTTTCTCAGTGCTGTTGTCTTGTTTTAGTCTTCTTTAGTGTCCTCACTGCATGTGTGCACATCAGGTGGGAACAGACCACTTATGGAGTCAGGATCCACATTGTTAAGTCAATAATATTCAATGTGCATATATTAAAATAATGTTTTTCCCCACCAAATGGCAACACACAAAATTCATTGTCACTTATAGAAAAATAAAACTACCTAAACAGAGACTTAATCTACATTTCAAATATCAAGTTTATCCAGGATCATGACATAGGCAATATATAAGTTTACCATATTACATATTTCATGGTGGAGAGCTGTAGTGCAACTAAACAGTAAAACTGTGAGGTAAATATGAGTGCTTGATGTTTTGATTTATGTCAGTTAAATTCAAGAAACCATTTGCCTCTTTTCTGGCCACAATTCTAGTTTTACACATCAGAATGGGCAGGTAGAAGGATATTTTTACTCAAATCAAATAGTTTTGGTAATGTGTTCATATTTTTATTAAGTTTAAGGAAAAATGATGAAAGAGTAGACTAGTAAGAAACTTTTAGGTATCTGTTGTTCTTGGCCAATAATTACAGGTAGTTTGGAATTCTTACTCTCTCAAAGTTTGCATGTTGAAGTCCTAGCTCAGAATATAACTATATTTTGAGATGTTTTGAAAGAGATAATTAAGTTAAAATGAGAATATTAGTGTGGGCTATAATCCAATTGATTCATCTCTTTATAAGAAGAGGGCAATGGATATACACATATGCATGAAAATACACAGTAAGATCCACACAGCCATCTGCAAGCCAGAGACACAGACACAGACACAGACACAGACAGACACAAACACAGACACTGAGAGAGAAAAACAACCAACTAAGCAAACCACTCACATCTTGATCTTAAACTTCTACTCTCCAGAAGTGTTATAAAATAATCTTCTACCATTTAAGCCACTCAGTCTGTGGTATCTTGTTATAGCAGACAAATATAGATGTACATTTCAATCCTTAATATGAATGATTATCAGCTGCCTGGATTCTCTTTTAGAAGGTCCTTAAGTATAAGCAATAATGATTTTGAAGACACTGTGTTATGTGATTTATTGATTGGGCCAAAAGTTGGGTTATATAACTGAAGAGTAGAGCTAGCAAAAATCAGAAGCTGTTCAGAGTAAAATGTCATTCCCTTGTGCATAACTGAGGCAGCAAATACTTGAAGGAATTTCTGATATTAAAAATAGTGGATTACCTACGTGAAAGCAATGGTAATTTCTTGATGTGTAACAAATATTGGGATTAAATCAGAATAACTGATTCTCATAAATCTTGTGATCCATGACTTTACCTTCACCCACCAATTGTCTATAATTCTAGCCCTCTCCAGATGCTTTTGCTATTATGCATGAGGAATGAGAAATGTGTATTTACCTGTGATCTCATCAATCATGGTGTCCTTTATGTCCAATGCAGCTTTTAAATACAGTGTTAAAACAATATTTAAATGATGAGTGCAATGTCCTCAAATAAGAAACCATATGTCTCTGTAATCAGTGCTACTTCACAGCTGGTACAAGTTCTTGGTTCTTATGGGAAAAAAATCATTTGACCTAAATAACAGGATTGAGCCATTTCTCAAAACAGAACCCATTCCTATGAAGCTCAACTAAGCAGAACTATTAGTTCTCTCTCTATAGAGGGTGTGGGAGAACCACAAATACTGTATGATGTGTCTATTTAAATTCCAAAGAGCTCTAGATTTTATTGTCCTCTGTCAGAGCTTTCCTTTTCTTTGCAAATTTTTCTGCTTTCATATTATACGTGCTTACAGATGAAATGCATGAGTATAAAACTCCAGGGATCTCAATAGCCTGTACCACTGAAAATGGCACCTTGGATTTAGGATTCCATTTGACCTGATACTTGGCAATGGAATATTAAGACAGAATAACAGTGGATATGTAGGAGACAGCAGGAGTAAATCTCAAAGTAGTGATTTTTTTATTAAGCTTTATACACCATCTTCATCTGAAACAAAGAAATGATGGTATTTTTAAAAAAACTAGCTATGAGGTAGTAACCAGAGAACTTACAATAAACAAAGACAATTTATTAAGGAAAGTTACATTGATGGTATCTTCCTTGTCAAGAATGTCTAGTAACTCAGAGCCTTCCTTTTCCTCCAATTGCAGAGCAGGAACACCTTATCCATGAAGTGCTCATTTACAGATATAAATTTCCCTTACAAAAAGTTGTTCTTTATACTCTGTGAGAGCTTCCATGTCTGAAGTTTCTCAAAATTATCAATTCAGAATAATCTTTATCCCAAAAGACCATATTTTGGGGTGGCACCTTCTGGTCTCCAAAACCAGGATCCCTTGTCTGATGATAACAATGAAGTGTGCATCATTTTATAGAATATATTTTTGGAAGTGTTCAGAAAGCTATTGAAAGTCATAGCATTAGGGCCAGAGATTTAGCCCAATGGCTTAAGTGCCTGCCTGGCAAGCGCAAGGTCTTGAGTTTGATCCCAGGTGCCAAAAAAAAAAAAAAAAAAAATTCACAGCATTAAAAGATATTTAATGTAATGCCTCTAAGAAGTCCTAGTTTAGGTAACCTATTTTAGTTTACATGTTCTAAACTTGCTTGATTACAGAATTGGACTCTTTTTCTAAGATACAGTCCTTGTTAAAATCTTGCAAATGTTTCCTTTATGAAAAATAGTTTAGAAGAGGCTGTTTTTAAGAATATAGTCAATCTCCTTAACAACAATTCAAGAAGTGAAAGAAACATTCCAAACTGTGTGGTTTTCATTAATCATGTTATGACTCAGATACCCATGAATTGATACAGAATTTTGTTAAAAATATTGTCAGTCTTGTGGGAATTGTAGATATTTGGTGTCTAGGCTGATGAAGAGAAAAGATATGACCTCAGGTAGGACATATATTTTATTTAGGAAATATTTTGACAGGTTTGCATGCAGATGAAGCTCCTCACAGAATAAGTCTGTCTGCAGGCTACCACTAGATCACTACTCAGAAGGCAAGGAGTTTCTGAGAAAAGGCAAATTTAAGAGGACTTCAGATGACAGGCACAGCAGACAATCCCTGTTTACAGAGTTATGAGATGGATGTGGTAGCCCATAACTCTAATCCCAGCACTCTGGGAAGCTGTGGCAGGAGGATTACAAGTTCAAGACCAATCTGCTTCACATAAATAAATAAATAAATAAATAAATAAATAAGCTGTTTATGTACCTCAGTGTGAATGCCCTAGGTTCAATCCCAAGAAAGAGAGAGAGAGACAAAGACAGGAACACAGACACAGACACAGAGACAGAGAGAATTAGAGAAAAGGAGACAGAAAATGAGACAGAGAGAGAGAAAGGGAGGAAGAGAGAGAATGAATTCTAAAGGTAGTATCTTGGAATCTTCAATGTACTGGTTTAACTTTTCAACCAAATGTTGGGTGCAGTTTTAACATTTTATTTACATATTCATGTTTGGTTTTATGAGACAGAATCTCAGGCTGGCTTTGCACTCACTCTGTATCCTTAAATGGCCTTGACCTTACGGCTTTCCTCCTGCCTCAAATTCCTGGGATTATACTGCTAGGATTACACACACCGCCACACACAGCCCAGGTTCACTCTTAGAGTTTTCAATGCAGGCAGGCTCCAAGTAACTAAAATGTAGTTATATGGATATTATTTCAGATAACTGGATGTGTAAAATTTCGAGTTTTGTTCTGGTACTCAGCTTGCATGGGAGAAATAATAACCAAAGGACAATTACACAGAAACCATCTTTGACCCATTTATTCAAAAATCTTATTTCCCTTTTAGGCATGAAAAGTAGTTGTACAAATTTTCATTTGTCCTACAATTTATTTCCCCTTGACTTTCAGGTGTTCTGCAAAAGTACTAAAATCAGTTATAATGAGATTTACTGACTCATTCATTAAAAATGAAATGAACACAGGCTCTGAAGTGAGATGTAAGTTGTGACTCCAGGAAATTGTTTAACATTTCTGACTCTTAATTTCTTCCTCTGTGAAATAACAATAATAGTACTTTGGATTATAAAACTTAAATATGATTATACTAAGCAACAAATCTAGCATATGTGTTCAGTATATCTTCATTTCTTTTTCTGTTTATAATTATTTTGCTTCCTTTAGCTCTCCTGGTTCCTCTAACTTTGATTGTAGGTTAAGACCCTAAAAGTTAAAGTTAGTTTCACTTAATAGCCCCTTTTGGCAAACTGTCTTCAATCAAAAAGATAGTTTGGTTTTCACTTTCCTGATATTTTCTAGTGATTTCTTGAGATACAGGATTCAAGATTGCCCCCAGAAAGTCTTACTCCTAGCCACTAAATCTAATGTCAATTTTTTTGTATTTGTTATTATTTCTTAATTTAAAAGGATTTGTTCTCGACAATTTTGTACATTGATAAGACAATGTTTGTGTGCATTATTTAATATATCCTATGATCAGGGCTTTGGTTTTGTTGCCTCTTTTGGCTATATTAGAATATTCCACCAGCAATAGAGTTTCTCATAATTCAGAATTCTGTTTTGAGAGCTCACAGCATTTTATCTTTAAGCATAACCAAAGTTGCTTTCCCTTTGTAAGTTCTTCATTCCCTCATTAAAACACATTTAACACATTTCAGTACTTTTCAAGTATATTGGGACTTTTTCTGTCACTTGGATGTTCCCTTCCCCAAAATGGATTTCTATTCTATATTGGTGGCAATTGCTGTGCATCTTTCTGAAATAAAAACAGTGCTAAAGGAATTTCTTAATGATACTTTAATCCATCTGAGCCATTGATTGATTTTCCTTATCCTGATTCCATGTCTTTATTAAAAATAATGTAAGTTTCTGTTATGTGCTAGAAAATATTATAGGTACTGGGATGTAGGAGTGAATGAGAGAAATGTTGGTCTTATAGATTTTAGTTGTTAGTGATCAGAAACGGACACTAAATAAGTCAACATAAAAATAAGCAAAGTAATTCCAAACAAAGACAAATACCTAGAATGTGGCTGAAGTTGATGAGGGAAACAAGGATAAGAGAGGAAACAATTTTGACAGTCTCAGGGTCTCTTCTTTCCCAGATAAAACCAAGGTGAGGTGATGGAGATTATAGGGATCTAAATGTATCTGAAGACCTAGGAGAGTAAGAACAGAATCAATATCCTTCTACTGGGTAGAGCACTGGAAGATGAGGCCACAGAATTTCCCCCAGCTCCTGCATGTTTCAGAAGTAAAAGATGTATCTGCTTGTGTTCTCTATGAATTTGGTTGTCTTAGTTATTTTTCTACCATTGCTGAGACAAAATACCTGTCACCCAAAGTTAAAGGAGAAAAGTTTTGTTTAGCTCACAGTTTTTAGAGTCCATAATCTGCTGGTTCCAAGGCAGAGTGGCACATTCAAGAGGGACAGCAATTTATGTTGGCAGAAGACAGCAAAAGCAAAAAGAGGCAGAGAAAAAGACAATGCTTTTCTATCCCTTATATTACATGCAGGTTACCTACCCTAAGGTGAGTATAGCTCTTATTCCTTTAATCCCAGCAATGGACCATGAATAAACTCTAAGCTTTAAATTCAGCCGGCGATAGGAATCCTGCCCTCCATGACCTCATGAGGCTTTGGGGAAACAGGCAGACACAAAGCATGACATTCTGTCCCTGGCCCCCCAAAGACTCTTATACATACCTTAATGCAAAAGGCATTTAATTTATTTCTAAGGGTTGTCAAAGCCCTAACAGTTTTAGCATTACTGAAAAGTCCAAGACTCAAGGCACCTCTGCAATATAAGGCAAACTCTTAGCTGCAAACCCCTGTACAAAGGAAAAGAAAGTTAAACACTTCCATTGTGCAATGGCACAATATATATATTTCCATTCCAAAAGTTGCAAACAGGGAGATATGAAGGAATGTTACCAAGCAAGTCCAACATCCTGCAGAGCAAACATTAAGTTCTCTAGTTCCATGTACAGCATCTGAAGCATTCTGTAATAATATATAAACTCCAAAGGGCTTGGGTGACTCTGTCACTACAGCACTTCCAGTAGTTGTAAACATCCATGGCTTCTCTCTGCTTCCTCCTGAAGTTTTCCTTAGACAATTTACATTCCCAGTTTCTCTAAACTTCTAGGGTCTCCACTATACCTTTGGTTTCATCCTCATAGTTTCATCCATTGCTTTGTCATGTACACACTGCCTAGCCTCCTAGACCTTCTTTTGAAATCTGAGTGGAAGCCTTACTGATCCCACAACTCTTGTTTTCTGTGGTTCATAGCAAGGTCTGTTGCCAGCTGGAGCAGTAACCAGGTTTTCCTCTCTTGGCTATAGGGACCTAGTCCCTGGACTGCCACAAATTCTGAATCCAGTTCTGAGGAACAAATTTACTACACTGCTGACATTCTGGAATATTGTACTCTGTGGCTCTCTTCTCAAAGCAAAGAATGTCACTTTTGCAATTTTGAGGCTGCAAAGGGTAAAGTCCTACTGCTTCTTGTGATGATCTCAGTCCTTTTTTTCCATTCTCTTGTTCCTTCTCAGCAATCAAGATCTCCTCTGATCTATCTTCACAGTCCAAGGCTTTACTGGAGCTTCTTTTCTGGCCAAACTCAAATTTTAAATAATTCTGTTGGGTTCTTTGCTCTTGATTCTCAATATAAATCTCACTGAGCAACCAGCTTGCTGCCCTGGTAAGTGGCTGTGGCCTTTCAAGCTTTGGCCACCCCAGGGAAAGAACCAGCAGCATCTCCTGAGATCCATGCCATGTTGAAACTTAGGGCACTAGAAAACCAAGCAACCAGCTCACTGCCCTGGTAAGTGGCTATGAGTCTACCAGCACTCAGGCTGAGAATCAAATATCCCATCCCACCACCCCCTTAATAAGTGGAGCCAGAGATCTGAGCATCTCTTGAGATGTTGACCATATACAATATATCAAATAAGGAGGATTTCCTTCTACCATCTCTTTGAAGGCAAATATTTTTATCATTGTTTTGCTTTGTTCTGATTAATGGTATTGCTCTGTTCAATATTCTGGTTTGATAAGTTCTATAATGTCCTGTATTTCCATTGATTTTGCTATACCTGATTGAAAGAACAACTATTGTGAAGATAACGAGATATATTATAGTACCTATTACTGTTATCCCGGTAACCTGCTGTGAAGTTCTGTACCAATTTCACTACACTGTCTCAATCGGATTTGTTCTGTCTTATTCTATTGTATTTTACTACCTTCAAAATAATAAAAAAAAAATTTAGATCTCACTAAAAACCCCCCACAGTAGCTATGCCACTGCCTTAACATTCAACAGCCTTGAAATTTCTTCTGCTAGATTAATTAGTCTGTTGTCCTTAATCACAGTCTCAGGCAAAGTCTCTGGACATAAGAAAAATGAAACACACTTTCTACATTGTCTGGAATCCAGCAGCCAATGCAGCCAATGCAGAGACATCCCAAGGTTGTTCTTTAATGGCTTTCTGGTCTTCTGAGCTCTGACTAGAATTTCTCATACAGTGCAACCTTAGACATTTCAGCTTTACTTTTACAACTGGTATCTTGAAGCCTTCCCTAACTCTTTCTAGTCCTGCAAGCCAGCTTCAAAGAATGCTAAATCACATGATAATGTATAGTCATAACAATAAACTCACTTCTCTAGTACCAAGTTTATCATAGTGAGAGGTTTTCATGGCAATAGATTTAATAGAACACATTTTATAGGATTATTTTATATATTCACCCAAAAAGCCAAATGTAGAAGAATGTAGAAGATCTGTCCATGGATTAGAGACACAAAGAATTCAGCTGAGACCCTGAGTGGCATGGCAATGTCTTGCACAAGTCCAGTAGAAGACCCAGAGCCCAAGGCAATGTACTTCATGAGTCCAGCAGGAGGCCTAGAGCCCACAACAATGTCTCATACAAGTCTGTATCAAGGATCTGCCCTGGGAAGGCCCAAAGGTCAGTGGTGGAAGATAGAAAATCTGCACCAGAAGAATAAAAGATCTGTACTAGCAGTCTCAGGGGTCCATCTTAGAACTAGAAAGTAATGCTCAAGGTAAGGAATAGCACTCTCCCAAAAAGAACCACAACCATCTTATCCTCAGTGGCAAGGACCCAAGCTTCTCTGATGATCATGACCAAGTTCATGCCAGGAAAAACAGTGTGACAAGCTTCTCCAGGAGAATCAGTGGCATACCATTTTCCCCTCCAGTTCTCTTTTTATATTTCTGGCAACAATTCTTAGGTGGACCTTCCTTGCCCAGCACCATGACGATTCAGTTAAGCTGGGTATTACAAGCTGACCATCAGTTAATCCATCACAATGGTCTAAGTAGATATTTCCACAGAGTACTGTGTTCCTCAAGATGCTTAATAAAAATTCAGAAAAGCAGAAAGTCATTATTACACATAGTTCATCAGGAACTAAAGAGGTCCTTTAATTGGAGCTTAGAGCTTGATCTTGAGAGATGTTCTTTGTTACTTTAAAAATTTTAAAGTCAACTGGTGTGTTAAAGGAAACAATGTCTGCTTCTTGAAAGTTCACACCTACATCTTTGCATAGCATTGAAATGAGTTGGAGGACAGAATAAGGCCATGGAAACATTAAGAGTAACCCTAAAGGCATGAGTTACCCAATTGTGACTTCGGCTCATATAAAAGTGCATGTGCAATTAACCCCTCATAATGGCAGCCCCTTGTACACTTTATATGACTTTTACTAAGAAAATGAGATATTTTTATCCTTTGGATTTGAACAAAGTTTAAAGCAAATGTTTGAATGGTTGAAACCATTCCCACACTCCCACCTAGATAATCAAAGCTTATGAACATTTCATTAACTTGACCATGTCCAAGTATGGATAATTGGTTATGACTTCACAAATAAACTGAAGAGTTTTTTGGTACTGAAGTTTAAATCTCACTGATGTAGTAAGGCCCAGTGCAGAAGACTAGAAGGGCATTCTAGGAGGTCCAAGTTGCTTAACATATTCTTCCTCTCCTCTCTGCTCAGTTCCCACTCTTGAAAATATACATTTTTAAGATTCTAGTGACATACTATTTCTATAATTTGAAATTTTGAGAAAAAAACTTCAAATATGTATTTATGGGTTCCATAAACTTAAAAATATATGGGTTTATGTGATCTTTATTGTTTGCAGAAGAAAAACAAGCAATAAAAGAAAACATAAATCACATACATATCTACTCCTGAGGAAATAGAAAATAGGAATGATGAGTGGCTAGACTCAGACATGGTTTTATAAAAATGAAGTTTGATTAATCATTTAAAAAGGAAAGAGGAAAGCTAAGGTGAGATAGTGGCATAATTATATTTGTATTGTACAAAGCACTTAAATAGATGTATTTTGGGGATGTATTTGAATTATCCCTACTTCCTATTTCTCTGTTTTCTATTCTGCTATTGATTTTTATATTTGCATGTATTTTGTGATTCTCATGTAAGAGAAATCATGTGATATTTGAGCTTGTGTGTCTGACTTATTTCACTTATTTCCCCAATCATTTGTGATTCTTACATATAATTCTAAAATTTACTAGGGCCACTGACTGCTCTCAGTAGTTGGTCATTAATTCTAGTCTGAATTTATAGAGTGAAGAACCAGATAAAAGATCAGTCTGCTCAGATGCAATCTTTCCTGTTTTTGTAGCCCTACACCCTGCTAATTCTGTGTGTGTGTTCATATTATTTTTGTGTTCTGAAAATCAGAGTCTTTCCTATTTCTGTTTATATATTTACTAAACTTTTATGGTAAGGACAGTCTTCTTCCACCGTGTTTTTGAGGAGGTTTATTTTTTCCTAGCTCCTAGAAAGTTCTATCTACCAATTTCCTATTCCTCTGTATTGCACTTTCTTGATGAGAAAGTAATAGCTCAAACCTCTTAGTAGAAAGGTAATACCTACTTTGATGCCGTATTGGAAAATGGAATTGTCAAAGGAACTGAAGCACATTTTCTGACAGTACTTTAATATCTGACCTGCTGCCAGACCTCAGGCTTTTACTATTGCGATGGATTAATTAATGGTCAACTTGTAACACCCAGTTAAAATGAATCAGCATGGTGCTGGGTGTAGAAGTCCCCCTTGAGGATTGTTACCAACAGCATAAGAAGAGAATTAGAGGTGAAGAAGATGTGCTGTTAATTCTGCTGGAGAATGATGGCATGCTGGTTCTTCTGATATGAATTCAGTCATTCTCATCACCAGAGGAGCTTGGGTCATTGGGGATGGGCATATTTCTTTTCAGGGGAAGTCTAGTCCTTATCTTGAGTGTCACTTCCTGACTCCAGTGCAGAGCTCCCAGCCTGCTGGCACAGAACCATCATCCCACTGGTACAGAATTTCTAGCTTCCACCACTGACCTTTGGGCCTTCTCAGTGAAAGTTCTTGTTGCAGACTTGCATGAGACATTGTTGTGAGCTCTAGGCCACCAGCTGGACTTGTAGAGGACATGGCCATGAACTCTGTCTTCAAATGGACTTGTGCAGGATATTTCCATGGAATTGAGTCTCTGAGCTGGATTCTTTGTGCCTCTAGTATGTAGGCAGATCTCCTGCACTCTTCTGCATTTGATTTTTTGGGTGAATAAATAATATTATAAATTATTGATTTTGGGGGTGAATGAATAACATTATAAATTATGTCTTGTATTAAATCTTTTCCTTTGTAAACTTTGACTACAACAACAATTCAACATTTTCTGCCCCCTTTAGTGTAACTAACCATCTGAAATATATACACAGATATTCTTTTAGTATTTAACTAAAGATGATATGCACACAAGCAATAACTATACATGATAAAGATGAATAGAGAATTCCAATTTATAAGCTTCTAAATAAAAAGGAAAAAGTACAATAAATATGAATAAACAATTTGAACTAAAAAAAAAAAAAACTGTGGCTGGAACTCCAAGCAGTGAGCAGGGCCCAGAATCCAACCCTGGGCCATGACCGTGCTCTGCAGTGCCATCGCAGCACACAGGAAAACTGGAAACTTTGCTTCCAGGTGATAAGATAATGCCTTGAGTCTTGAACCAGCCTAAGAGGCAGGAGAGGGACTGGCAGCCCTAACTGGGCCATGCCCAGCAAACTTCAAGCAACAAGCAGGGCCCAGAATCCAAGCCCAGGCTGTGATCACGCACTGCAGTGGCATCCCAGTGCATGGGGTAAACTCAAAACTTAACTCCCAGGCAAATTTTGGACTACAGAAGATTAACTGTACTAAATTGAAGGGAGATTTAGTAACTGCCTCACCCAAACAAAAGATCTCAGCAGGCTCCAGTCAGCATGGTGAGTATGCCCCTAAAATAGAGGTGTACAGTGGGTAAATAGGGCCAATAGTAAAGCCACCTCCAACTAATGGCAAGACCTTAGTGAGTCTGCCAAGAGCATGAGTGACCCCCTCCTTTCCACAGAAAATATCAGGCAGAGTGAAAATGGCAAAACAAAACAGCAAAATGCAATCTCAAACATCTAGTCCACCAGGAGCAAGTATAGGAGACATTGAAATAGAAGACTTCAAAAGTAACACACCAGAAATCTCTGAAAAGATAGCAAGTGAAATAAAAAAACAAAACAACACCATGAGGCTATGGAGGAAATCAAATTAGAAGTACTCTCCCATGTAAAGATAGAAATAACAACCTTAGTAAAGGAGTTGTTGAATGCAGCTAAAGAAGAAATAGAGAATAAAGTACAGAAGCATAGGAAATTGATTGAAACCTTGAATGAACAATATAGAAAAAAAACAGAATTCATGAAACAAACTCAAAGAGACATCCAAGAAACAAAAAAAAATCTATTTAAAGCATGCAAAACTGTTTAAATGAAGCTAAGGATAGGATTTTGGACATCAAGGACAGGATTGCAATTAGTGATCATGAAAGGATAGAACTTTTAAAACTAACAAAGTAGCATGAAGTGATAATCCAGCAACTTCAAGATGATGCCAAGAGAAAAATGTAAGATTAAAAGGAATCAGTGAAGAGGCAGGAGTTAATGCAAATGACATAGTCAAAATATTCACAGAAGTGAAAGAAGAAAATTTCCCAAACATGGGGAAAGAATATGATATGCAGATAAGTGAGGCATATAGAATGCCAAACAGTCAGAATCAATAAATCCACACCCAGACACATAATAATTAAGATATCAGACATGTAGCATAAAAACAGAATACTAAAAGCTGTCAGAGAAAAGACACAATGCACTTATCAAGGAAAGCCCATTAGAATCACATCAGACATTTCAGCACAAAACCTCAAGTCAAGAAGAGCTTGGAGTGAGGTATTTCAAGCCCTGAAAGAAGACAATCTTCAACCCAGACTGATGCACCCAGCAAAACTTTCATTCAAATTTCATGGAGAGACAAGACACTTCCATGAGAAACAACAACTGAAGAAATTCATGTCCACCTAACCAACCCTAGAAAGAGTACTGAAAGACATACTAGACAGAGATAAAAATGACCACAATCCCCAAAACAACAACAGAAAGAAACCACCAGGTAGGATAAGCAATTAAATAAGAGGAAAAGCAGAAAGAAACAACTGGAACATAACATGGCAAAGTCAAGCCAGTGCATATCAGTGATATCCATAAATATAAATGGCCTCAATTCACCTATAAAAAGAAATAGATTGACAGAATGGATCAAGAAACAGGACCCCACAATATGCTGTATAAAAGAAACACATCTGACCCAAAAGGAAACTCATTGATTAAAAGTCAAAGGATGGAAAACAGTATTCCATGCAACAAGAACTGAGAAAAAAGCAGGGGTAGCTATTCTATTTGCAGACAATGTGAACTTCAAACCTAAAATGATTAAAAGAGATAGAGAAGGTCACTACATACGTGTTAGTGGAAAAATTAAAGAGGAAGAACTAACAATTATAAATATATATGCACCAAATACAGGAGCACCCTTATATAAGACAGATGCTAATGGACATGAAAAACCAAATACACAAGAACACAATTATAACAGGAGATCTTAACAGCCCATTGTCACATAGAGATAGATCAACTAGACAAAAAGTCAGCAAAGAAATAATAGAACTGAATCACAACTCTGAATGAATGGACTTAGTAGATGTTTACAGAGTGTTCCACCCAACCACATCAGAATACACATTCTTCTCAGCTGCATATGGGACATTCTCCAAAATTGACCATATATTATCCCACAAAACATTCTTAAGTAAATGCAAAGGTATTGAAATCATCCCATGCATACTGTCTGACCATAGTGCACTGAAATTGGAAATTAATGGCAAAAGAAATTGCAAAACCTGCATAAATACATGGAAATTAAATAACAATCTTTTGAACAACCAGTGGGCTACAGATGAAATTAAAGAAGAAATAAAGCAATACCTACAATTCAATGAAAACATGGAAGCAACATACTGTAATTTGTGGGATGCAATGAAGGCAGTCTTAAGAGGGAAATATAAAAGCAATAAATTGTCATATCGAGAAAACAGAACAAACACAAATAAACAACCTAACACTCCATCTCAAGCTTCAAGAAAAAGAAGAACAAGCTGAACCCAAAGCTCATAGAAGAGAGAAAATTATAAAGATTAGAGCAGAAATCAATGCAATTGAAACTAAAAAAATACAAATAATTAATGAATCAAAAAGCTGGTTTTTGAGAGAATAAACAAAACCTTAGCTAACCTTATCACGAAAAAGAAAGAAAAAAACCAAATTCATGTAATAAGAACTGAAAAGGGAGAAATTACTACAGATCCCATGGAAATTCAAAAGATCATGAATACCTACTTTGAAAATCTCTACTCACATAGAGTGGAAAACACAGAGGAAATGGACAGATTTCTAGAAACATATGAACTACCAAAGCTCAACCAAGAAGATATAGCAATTTTGAACAACCCAATATCAGCTATTGAAATT
>PVLA01010538.1:0-62415 GCA_004027455.1 Hydrochoerus hydrochaeris
ACCGGCGGTCTGAGTATCTTTTTGGAGGATGAATGTATACAGCGTGGCAAGTAAGGGCGATTTCCTTCTACCATCTCTTTGAAGGCAAATATTTTTATCACTGTTTTGCTCAGCTTTATTCAATATTCTGTTTTTAAAAGTTCGATATTTCCTTCCATTTTCCTCTACCTGATTGAAAGAACAGCTAATATGAACAAAATGGGCTGTACTACTGAGCCCATTGCTTGTGTCCTGGTGACCTGTTCTGAGGTTCTGTGGGAGTTTTATTGCAGTGCGGTCGCATGGGTTTGTTCTGTCTTGTTCTACTGTATTTTGCTACCTTCAAAAAAAAAAAAAAAAGTAGGTAAGAAAGTAACAAAATACCTCCAAAAATCTCCCAACTCCACCAAAGCTGATCCATGGATCATGGATGAAGAGAAACTCAAAAACAAGGCAACAGAATTATATAAGGTGATTAAAAGTATATAACAACAAAACAAGTCAGTAAGGTACTGAGCAACCTGAAACAGGATATAACTAAGCAGATAATAGACTTAAAAAGTAAAAAGAGGAAAAGAATGTGCTCTAGGGGATATGGCTGCATGTATGTTTAAGTTTTTAGGACTGATAACCATGTTGCTAAGTTGTTACTGAATCATTAAACTTCTTTGCAGTCTCACTGTTTGAATGTCCACTTTGTATGCTTTAATTTTGTAACTTTAACAACTAGGTCTAAGAGGACAATATGTAATTTATCAACTAGTGATTTCTTACTGTTTTTTTTTTCTGAAATTCTGTATTGTTTCTACCCCTTTTTCTGTTTTGCTTTTTTTTCTCTTTAAATAAAATTAAAGAAAGAAAAGAAAAGAAAAGACAGAAATGCAATTAGTCAGTCACCTATACAAATAATGTGGAACTACCTGGGCATTGTGGTGGACATTTGTGACTCCTGCACTCTGGGAACCTGAGGAGGATGGCAAATTCAAGTCCAGCTTGGGCAACTCACTGACTGACTGAGACTCCACCTTTGGAGGTGAGGATACAGTGTGAAACTGAACTGCTTTGGGACCCATCCAGGGGCTTGGTGAGCACACTTCTGGGGTGTTTCTGGATGGATCATGGAGGTGTAACCTTGGGGTCTTCCTCTGGTCCTTTACCCCTTCCTCTCTGGTGCTGTTCCCTGATCTGCTTCTTGGCCACCATGAATGGAAAATCTTTCCTCCGTCATGCCCTTCTGCCATGATACCCCTGCCTTGGAGCCAGCAACAATGGATGAAATTTCCTTAAAATTTGAGCCAAATTAAACTTCTCCTCCTTTAACTTATGGGTGTTGGGGGTTGTGTCTGGCAATGAGAAAGCTGAAACATACACTGTCTTAAAAAAGAAATAGACAAGCAATGTAGCTCAGTGCAAAGACCATGGGTTCAAACCCCAGTGCCTAAGACATTCCTGGGGGGAATCTGGAGCTATGGTCAGCCTGGAGGTTCAGAAGTGTGGGAGTGTCTGGTGAACCGGTTGCAAGGCTAGACAGAGATTCATTCCTCCAGGGGTAGCATGTGGGGGTGTTATAAGAAGCTTCCTGGGAGAGAAATCATGCTAAAAAAGGAACAACCATAGTGTGCTTGATCCTATAAGAAAACCCATTCACTCTCTTAATGAAAAAATGCTCTATAGGATGTCTATCTCTTAGATTTACTCTTTGCGAATTTCATGAAGAATGAAAAAGTGCCCAGGTAAGGTGAACTTACTGGCAAGCTCTTGCAAGATTCCTTTAGAACTCATAGGGGCATTTCCAATAGTGGGAGCCTTGTAGGCAGGGCTGCCAGCCTGGTGCTATGAAGCTGCTTTTCATTGCGGTTTTAATACGCTCTTCACTGATGAGTAATGATGGTGAATATCTTTTCATTGCTTCTTTGTCATCTCTACACTTTTGTGGAGAAATATCCATTAAGGTCCTTTGCTTCTTTTTTCATTCTTTCTGCTTTGTGGGGGATCCTGTGCTGTTTTCCAGTGTTAGGGGTCCAACACAAGGCCTTGTGCATACTAGGAAGCATTGAGCTGCAGCCTAAGCTTATGTTTTATTGAGTTATATTTATTTTTATTATTAAGTTGTAAGAGTTCTTTATGTGTCCTTGATATAAGATCTTTATATTATTTATGCATGTCTTTTTCTATTCTTTGATTAAATTTTTCTTGGTAGTATCCATTGAAGCACACAAGTTTAGAAATTTAATGAAGTCCATTATTTTCTTTTGTTGTATATGCTCTTGGTTTCATAACTAAGTGTATTCTACCAAAACTAAATTTATGAAGATTCATTTGTATGTTTTTTTCTAAGACTTCATGCCTTTAGCTGTAACATTTAGGATTTTGACGTATGTTGAATTAATTTTTGTGTATGGAATGAGATAATCGTCCAACTTGATCTCCTACATGTAGCTACCTAGTTGTCAGAGCATCACTGTGTCTTTCAGCATGATTTTTTTAACACTGTTTTTTTAGCCATTAGATGATCTTGGCATTCTTGTTACAAATCAATCACCCTCTTTGTGAGGCCTGGTTCTTTCCCCACCACAGTCCACAAATGGCACTGACTCATGGAGAGAGGCTTGGGTGTGGCTGTCCCCACTCCAGCAGTGGTCCAAGAATGGCACTTCTTTCTAGGCTGCTGCCAGAGTGGGGACAGCCACACCCAAACCTCTCTCCATGAGTCAGTGCCATTATTGACTGGGCGGGGACAGAATGAAGCCTCACCAGGAGGTGATCCCCACCATACCTGGAAACCATACCATTTTCATTGTTTACTTGGGTTGGGTTTTATTTTCTTCTGTTTTGTTTGATTATGTTAAATCTGATGGCATGAGCAGCTATTTAAAAGACAGCAAGACATATTATGGTCGCCATTTTGGATTGCTATTAGCTTATTTTGAAGTCCTTTATTGCATTTATTGTTTTGTTTTTGTTGTTTCTGCTCTATTTTGTTCTGTTTGATTTTTACTATGTCCGAAGGTATCTGCAGTTATTTTGAAGACAACAAGAGGCATTATGGTAACTATTGCTGATTTTGTAAGGTTTTGAAGCCCTGTATCAGTTATACTAGTTCATCTTGGTTTTTTTTTTTTTCTGTTTTATTTTCCTTGGTTTTATCCTCCTTAAAATAAAATTTTAAAAAATATAAAAAAACCCCAACAAATTAATTGTCCTTACATGACCTATATTCCCAATTCTATAATTCTATTCTATTGGTCTAATGTTTATTCTTTTATGATGCCACATTATCTTGATTACTGTTTCCAAAGATTAAGCTGAACTGTCAACTTGACTTGCTTGGGAGATGCCCAAGAGACTGGTGGAGCATACTTCTGGGTGTGTGCATATGGGTGATGGAAATATGACCTTGGGTACCCTAGATGGTCCCTGGTGCCTTCTCTGGTGGTGTTCTCCTCTTCTGCTTTATGGCCACAATGGACCACCTGAATATCTTTGCTCTGCCACACCCTTCTGCCATGATGTTCCTCCACTGGAGCCAGCTGACCTTGGGCTGAACCCTTTGAAACTGTGAGCCAAATTAAACTTCTCCTCCTTTAAACTGTGCATGTAAGGTATTGTGTCTCAACAATGAGAAAGCTGGTTGATACCCTGCTGCTTTAGGTATTCAGAGTAATTTTTTTTCCCTTGCCATGATGGGTAGTAATTTTTTTCCCTTGCCATGATGAGAATTGAATTCAAGACTTGAAGAAAAGTAGGCAAACCCTCTACCACTGAGCTACATCTCCAGACATTTTCTGTAAATTTTATTTTTAGAGAATGTCTCCTAAATTGCCTGGGATTGGCTCAAACTTGTAATCCTTCTGCCTCAGCCTCTGAAGTGGCTAGCATTGTGTGTGTACCACATCTGGCTGGAAGTTTTGAAATTGAGAAGTTTGAATACTAGTTCTGTGTTATTCTTTTTCAGAATTTCTTTGGCTTACAATTCCATATGAATTTTAGAATTTTCTTGTCATGTTCTACACAGGAGTCACAAGGATGTCCACTACCTCCATCCTATTCAATATAGTTCTGTAAACATTAGCCACAGCAATTAGACAAGAGAGAGAAATAAAAGAAATAAAGATAGGAAAAGAAGTTAAATTATTATTGTTTGCAGGTGATATGATACTCTATATAGAAGACCCCAAAAACTCCACCAAAAGTAGAACAGTACTCTAGAGTTAATAAGCAAATTCAGCAGCACAACTGGATACAAAGTTAATAGTCAAAAATCAATAGCAAACTCACTGAGGGAGAAATTATGGAAATAACATCTTTCATAATAGCATCCAAAAAATGAAATTCTTAGGAATCAATTTAACAATGTAAAATGTCTATATATTGAAAACTATAGTATTGTGAAAAGGTAGTTTGAATAGGATATCAGAAAATGGAAAGATAACCCTTGCTCTTGGATAGGAAGAACGAACACTGTGAAAACGGCCATCCTCCCAAAACTGTTATACAGATTTAATGCAATCTTGATCAAAGTACCATTAGCATACCTCACAGATCTACAGAAAACATTCAGAAAGAAAGAATTCAGAAGAGACCTAGAATGCAAAAGCAATTTTGGGAAACAAAAGAAAGTCAGGATGCATGACCACCCCTGCTTGAAATTATATTGCAAAGCTACTATGATAAAATCATCAAGGTACTGACAAAAAACAGACCTGAGGATCAATGGAACAGATTAGAAGATGCAGACACAACTACAAAGACACTCAACCTCCTTATCTTTGACAAAGAGGCCAAACATGTACCCTAGAAGAAAGATAGCCTCTTTAACAAATGGTGCTGGAAAAATTGGCTTTCCATATGCAGAAAACTGAAACTAGACCCATGTCTACCATCATGCACAAAACTAAAGTTAAAATGGGTCTAAATATCAAAATAGAAACACTGAATCTACTGGAAGAGAATACAGGAAGAAATCTTGAAGATACAGGGTGGGCAAAGTGTTCATGAACAAAATGCAAACTGCATGGGAAATACTTCATACAATCAACAACTGGGATCTCATCTTATTAAAAAGTTTTTGCACATCAAAAGAAATCACCAATGGAGTGAAAAGAAAACCCACAGAATGGGAAAGAATTTTAGTCAACTGTCTCTCAGACAAAGGACTTACATCCAGAACATATTGAGTTGAAAATAAGTCAGGCCCCCCCAGTTTTTTTTTTTTTTTTTGCAGTACTGGGGATTGAACTCAAGACCTTGAGGTTGCCAGGCAGGTGCTTATGCCACTGAGCTAAATCTTCAGCCCCATGGCCCCCCAAATTTAAAGACCCAATCCAAAAATAGGTATCTGAGATCAATGCACACTTCTCAGTTGAAGAAATACAAATGACAAATAAATATATGAAAAACTGTTCAACATTATTGGTCATTTGAGGAATGCAAACTAAAACAACACTGAGATAGGTCACTCCAGAAAGAATGGTCAACATCAAGAAGTTAACCAATAACAAACTCTGGAAGGGCTGTGGGGAAAAAAGAAGTCTTTTCCATTGTTGGTGGAAGTGTAGATTGGTACAAACACTGTAGAAATCAATGTGGAGATTCCTCAGAAAACTAGGATTAGAGATTCCATTCGACCCAGTTATTCCTTTTCTGGGTATTTTCACAGAAGAATGGAAAATATCAGACCACAGTGATATATGTTCACCCATGTTTATAGCTGCACAATGTGTAATAGCCAGATGTTGGAAAGAATCCAAATGCCCATAAACCACAGAATAGATAAAAAAGATGTGGTATTTTTATACAACAAAGTATTACTCAGCTATAAAGATAAATATAAATTTGAAGCTTTTATACGTAAATGGATGCAGCTGGAGACCATACTTATAAGTGAAATAAATCAATCTCTCATGTGTAAATATTGCGTTGTGTCCCTAATGTAAAAAAAGATAAATAAGATCCAAAGCGTACAATAGATATTGTGAAAATTAAAGAGAAAAAAGTGTTCAAAAAGAAAGAACAACTGGGAAAACAAGAAAAGAAAGAAAGGAAAAGATTGTATATATTCATATGTATACACACATAAATATATGTGCATGTAAATATATACTAGGTAAATAGCTACACTACTAATCCCTGTTCATCAAAAAGAACAGCTGTATTTTTATTGTCTGATTGATCATTTTTCTCATGCCTAAATCTTGTAATTTGAACAACTACTTTCCAGATATTAATATGAAATATATATATATATATATATATATATATATATATATATTTTTTTTTTTTTTTTTGCAGTACCGGGGATTGAACTCACGACCTCGCACTTGCCAGGCAGGTGCTTATGCCACTGAGCTAAATCCCCGGCCCAATATGAAATATATTAACTTGTGTTAATTTCCTGTTTTTTAAAAAAATTCTGTATTGTTTTTACTCTTTTTTTGGTTTGTTTTTAAAATTAAAAAAATGAAAGAGAGGAGGGGATGACAAAAAAATATAAAAGAAAAAAAGGTCCACTTCCAGGTTTGTCCAGTTTTGTCTCTGCTTTCATTGGTAGACAACCTGCAGAGACGAGTCCCAATCCATGTTGATCTACCCCAGCAAACCAGCAGTAGCTTTTTGGTGGGGGTAGTGGGAAATCTCAGTAAGCCTGCAATTTCTGGTTTAGAGCAGTCAGCCACATTTGACTCACTGGCTTCTGAGCATCTTTCACAGGTCTGAGCCCTGCTGGGAGACACTAGAGGATACCAGTCGCAGTTCTGAGTTCTGATTTCAGCTGTCCCATCTCCAAGATGGTTCCAGGTCAATTGTTCTCTCCTGCAGCAAGACTGAGACCCTGACACTCACCACCAGTCAGTGCAGTTCTTCACATTGGCTCTTCCCTTCCACGTCCACTACTTCCCTCACCTTCTATATCTCTCTGCAGAGGCTTCCAGGGTTACCAGCCATCACCATCACTGTGTTCATGTGTCTGCAGGTGCAAACTGCTCCTCTCATGTAGCAGCTGTCTCAGGGAGAAGGGACTACCAGCTGTCTCCTTTGTTGAACTTTCTCTCTTCACTCTCTCTGTGGGTTTCAGTTTGTACTTCAGATTTTTCCTGGATCCAGAGCATCCAATTTCCTTCTTCTTATCTTGCTCACATCACTATATTCCATCATCTGAATGACAACTTTCCAAGAGTCACTATCTTTTCTGCTTAGCACTCCATCATCTTGGACCCTCTCCTGATGTCCTAGGATTTAAACCTCTACAGAATATTAACAGTCAAAAGCCATGCATAAGTGTAGCATGACAATCATGATAACATTTTGTAATACACTAAATTTTCATTTTGACAAAGTATTACCTTTTTAATCAATCATCTCTAACACATAAGTAGTTTTTACCTGACTTACTGTCCTTCAATTGGATATATATCACATAAGTTTTGTTAAAGCAAGATGTCTAAATCTGAAAGAAAAATCTATCACTATAAACAGTCTTTATTCCATGCTTCAGAAGATCTGCATATCTGCATGCATGAATACATTCAATATACTACAAAAACAGCAATCGATTGTCATAGCCATATGAAAACTTTTGTATCAGAACATCTCTAAATAAAAAACTTGGGCAACCCTCTTGGGACCCCTTCTGTCTCTCTCAGACAGAAGCTTTCTTTCTCTCAATAAATATATACTGCTCTTTAACCTCCCTTCTTCCTAAAATTCATTCTTTGATTTTGGAGAACAGGAGTGCATACCAGACTCATTATTTGGAGGTCTTCTACCAAGATCACTGGATGGAGACTTAAAGCTGTGGGCATACCTAAGATAAAATGCCTGGTGTCATTCGAGAAATGCAAATTAAAACAGCATTGAGATTTCATCTCACTCCCAGAAAAAATAGCTGCCATCAAGAAATCAACTGATAACAAATGTTGGCAAGGCTGAGGGGAAAAAGGAACATTTCTCCACTGTTGGTGGGAGTGTAGACTGGTACAGCCACTGTGGAAATCACTATGGAGATTTCTCAGAAGACTAGGATTAGAAGTTCCATTCAATCCAGCTGTTCCCCTCCTGGGCATTTTCCCAGAAAAACTGAAAAGGTCATGTCACAGTGATATATGTGCACCCACATTCATAGCAGCACAATTTGTAATAGCTAAATCTTGGAACCAACCAAAACGCTCATCAACTGCAGAGTGGTTGAAAAAGATGTGGCATTTTTAATACAATCAATTATTACTTACCTATAAAAAAGGATGATCTTGAGACCTTCATAGATAAATGGAGACAACTTGAGACTATCCTCATAAGTGAAATAAATAAGAATCATATTTATAAATGTCACATTGTTTCTCTGGTGTAAAAAGTAATAAGAACTGTAGGAGTAATATTTTATTTTATTTTTAAAATTTTATTTAAAGAGAAAAAAAGCAAAACAGAAAAAAGGGAAGAAACAATACAGAATTTCAAAGAAAAAAAAACACAGTAAGAGATCCCTAGTTGATAAATTACATATTGTCTTCTAGATATAGTTGTTACAATATTAAAGTATACAAGGTGGACATTCAAACAGTGAGGCTTCGAACATTTCTGTTCAACGATCCAACAAAAACCCAGCAACATGGTCATCAATCCTACACACTTAAACATACATGCAGTTATATCCTTTAGAGTGCTTTTTTTTTCTCCTTTTGCTTTTCAAGTCCATTATCTGTTTAGTTATATTGTGTTTCAGCTTGCTCATTACCTTACTGATATGTTTTGCTGTTATTTATTTTTTATTTATTTTAATTTTTATTATTTTGAAGGTAGCAAAATACAACAGAACAAGATGGAACAAAGCCAACTGAGAAAGTGCAGTGAAATTGGTACAGTAACCCTCAACAGGTTACTGACATAACAGTAATAGGTACCATAGTATATCTCATTATCTTCACAACAGTTGTTCTTTCAATAAGGTATAGCCAAATCAAAGGAAATGGAGGACATTCTAGAACTTATCAAAACAGAACATTGAATAGAGCAATATCACTAATATGAACAAAGCAAAACAGTGATAACAATACTTGCCTTCAAAGAGATGATAGAGGGAAATCCCCCCTATTTACTACATTGCATATGGTCAACCTCTCAAGAGATGTCTAGATCTCTGGCTCACTTGCTAACAGGGTGATGGTGGTGGTGGTGGTGATGGGTTGATTCTTAGCCTGCTCGCTTGTAGGCTCCTGGGAGCCGCTGAGTGATTCTTCTCCTGCCTCATGCCAGGGATGCTTACCGAGAGGGCGGGCAAACTGCCTTTTTGTGCTGCGCCTTGAGTCCCTCCATGGTCGGAGCTCTGGGGCTGCTCCTGTAGGAGTAATAAAACCTAAAATGTGTAATTGCTATTGTAAAAAAGAGGAAAAGAAAGTGCTCTAAAGTATATAACTGCATGTACGTTTAAGTGTGTAGGATTGATAACCATATTACTAAATTTTTGTTGGATCATTGAACAGAACTGTTTACAGTCTCACTGTTTGATTGTCCACTTTGTATGCTTTAATTTTGTAACTTGAACAACTGTTCCTAAGAGGATAATACGTAATTTATCAACTAGTGATTTCTTACTGTTTATTTTTTGAGATTCTGTATTTCTAACCTTTTTGTTTTGCATTTTTTCTCTTTAAATAAAATTTTAGAAACTTTATTGTCTAGAAAACTTAATCCTTTGACGAATGAGCAATGTAAATGTATCATGATAATATATTTTAACAACATTTGTTGGCATGTCTCCCCTAAGGCTATGGAGACCATTGGGGTTTCCTATTAATGAACAAAGGCTGGGATAATTTTCCCAGGCAGCTGCTCTTTTATTCATCAAAGGGAACCTTAACCAATAATTCTTCAAGCCCAAAAGGTCTCTTAAGTTACTTTAACAAATTTCTGATGACCTCTGAAGCAACCCATTTTGATATCAAATTGATCAGCTGGGTCAGCTGATCAATTTAAATCTATTTACATCTATAACCCAAATTAAATTTTGAATAAATGATCCAAAAATGCAAAAGAAAAAGAATAAGAGAGAAAAAATTGCTAATTTCAAATAAAAATAGCTGTTCACCAATATGACAAGTAGACAAAGAAACAAATACACAGCTTAACACATTAGACAAACAGAAAAACATATAACAAAGTCAGACTGCACTCAAATCTTTGACCAAATTGAATTATTACAATTTTGGGAATTTATAACTATAAATAGACTAGCCAGATTTTTTTTGTAGGTCAATTAGCAGAAATTTCTTACAAGAAGAATTTGGAAGGCACAAAACCTTTTATCTATAATTAATATATATTTTTGTATTTTATTTTATCATAAGAATATTAATAAATTTTGTGTCCCTTTCTTTCATTTAGCTTTCAGTTCAGTTACCTCTATATAGATCACCTAATCAGACCTTTGATTCCTACTTTTGGTTAATATCTCCTGGGCATTATGGGTCAGTTCCTTCAATTGGTCCCAGACCAGGTCTAACTCCATCATTTTCTGTATGTTGGGCATGGTCTCCCAGGTACTGTCCTAGGCCTGAGCATCAGTTTCTTGAAAGGTGGAATCAACTCTTCTCTGGGTCTGGGTCCATGATACAGCTGGACAGCATGCTCTGGCACAAGATGGGCTATTCAGCATTCTCTGGAGAAACACGAGTATACCCTCTACCCAAGTGAGTAGTGGACTGGGTCACTTTCATTGTCCAGTACTAAGATCTTTCCAAAAGATCCTTCCTAACTTTTTTTCCTTTACCTGATTAAATTATCTTTTCTCTTACTATAGTTCCACCCTTATCAGGATTTTAAAAATCAGCACTATATAGTACCAAGTGAAGTCTATTATGAAGTATAAATTTTGTAGGGAAGGATTCCCCCATTTGCTTCATAATTGGATTTTGAGTGTATGGGTGAGCATGTTCAACAGTTTCTTAACTTTGAAGGTTGTTAGTGATTCCTGTGGCAAGGGAAATGTGAAAAGTTTTACAAAGCAGCACTTGTATAGGCTGGGCCATTATCAGTCTTAAGTGCAGAAGAAAAGCTTGTGTACTGTATTCAGGAACCTGGGGCTCCCTCTCACTGCTCTTATGTTGCCTGCAGGGATGGGCCTCCAGTGTCCCTCCTCCCCAGGGGATGTGGCAGTCACCATCTCTACAGCCACAACTGCCATTTTTTTCCCCAGTTGGGACTTGATTTTAAAATAGTGCTCAAAGCCAAATCCTCTGAGGTTGTCTCAACAAGTGTATAACCATTAAGACACTCCCTAACCCAAATACACACAAGGAAAGTAAATACAAGAATCAATAAAACAATAAGAATTTCTATATACATCTATATACACCATTTCTATATAAATATTCTTTGAGAACTGTTTGGCCCATGATAATATCAATATTAATACACCTCTGTGATCAGCACTGATGCTATCAATGCACTTTTTAAAAAATTTTATTTAAAGAGGAAAAAAGCAAAACAGAAAAAGGGGTAGAAGCAATACAGAATTTCAGAAAAAAAATAAACAGTAAGAAATCACTAGTTGATAAATTACATATTGTCTTCTTAGTCATAGTTGTTCAAGTGACAAAATTAAAGCATGCAAAGTGGACATTCAAACAGTGAGGCTGCAAAGAAGTTCAATGACCCAATAACAACTTAGCAACATGGTTATCAATCCTACACACTTAAACATAAATGCAGTTATATCCTTTAGAGCACTTTCTGTTCCTCCTTTTACTTTAAAAAATTTTTTTTTTATTTAAAGAGAAACAAAATCATGTAAAGGGTAGAGATAATACAGAATTTCAAAAAAAAAAGATAAACAATAACAAATCACTAATTGATAAATTACATATTGTCCTCTTAGAAATAGTTGTTCAAGTTACAAAATTAAAGCATACAAAGTAGAGAGTCAAACAGTGAGAGTGTAAACAGCTACGCATGCATGAATCTCTACATGTATTTCTATCCTTTCTGTATTAGAGGGAAAAACAAAACATAGCAAGACAAAACAAAACAAATTCCTATAAAAACATGAAGCCAAAAAGTCATATAAAACCACAGTACAAGGTGATCTACAATGATTACTGTGATGCTTCTTATTATCTTCAGTAGAATTGTCTATATCACCAGGCATAATTGAATATAGCAGTATAATTGAATATAGCAGTACATAACAATATTAGTAAAAATGAAACATTGTAGACAGTATAAAACTGCAAAGGCAGGTAATAATCAAACCAGAGTGGATATTCTAGTGAATCTTGTCATCTTTAGTGCAGTTGCCTATACTCTCAGACTTGATACTATCAATCATAACAGCTTTGAATAAAATCTATCAATACAAAACAGCAATCTAACAGACCAGATTGGATTATGATCAGTCATGGTAAAACAGTGTAGGTTTTACAGAGCTTTAGATTAAATTAATAGGATATCAATGAGCTTTTACCAATTTTGTGCACACAATGAGGAGTGTTCCCTCACCTACCATTCCCTCTTACCCTGTCCTATGTTCAGGCATCCATATGCAGTGTGCTGCACAGCTCTCAAAGTGTCCTAAAGGAAGGATGGTAAGAGGAAGGAGAAATAAAGATAAGAGACAATCCATAGAAAGCTGAGATCAGGTAGAGTCCTCTCTCCAAATGGGAGGGAAAAGTTTTTCAACCACCACACTGTGTTTATCTATACGTCTATCATGTGACTTTCCTTCGCTTAACTAGCTTGCTTCTCCACCCTGTGTTCTCTGGGTTGGAACACGTATTCACCTGGGGCACTCAATGCCCTTAGGGTATTCCTTGGGCACTTTGTACTCTCAGCTCTGCACATGTCAACAATCACTAGCTCAGTTGCTCCCCACAACCTTTCATGAAGGAGCCTTTGTCCTTTAACCAAAGTGCTATGTGCTAAGAAGGTAATCACATCTTTTCAAAGATAGTAAAATGGTCTCTAAACAGGAGACCCAAAATATCACTGTGATCCACTGATAAACTGATAAATGTAGGAGTTTATAGAGGTCAGGTGACCAAAGGAATTTTAGTTTAAATTCATCTCAAAGTGAGACCAGTGAATCCAAGGACTGGTCCTGATATTATACCCTTACTTCTCCAGCCTGTAATTGGAATAGACATACTAAAACCACACAAATCCTCACATTAATCTCTGAACTATAGTGAAGGTTATTATGTTGGAACAGGCCAGGTAGAAGTCATTAGAACTGCCTCTATCTAGAAAAATAGTAAACAAAAAGCAATAGTACATTTTTAAGGGGATTGAAATTTATTGTCACCATCAAAGACTTGAAAGGTCCAAGCGTGATGATTGGTAAAGTTCTCCCAAAGACACTGTAGAGAGTTCAAGTATCACTGGGTCTTCAATATCACATCATGCAAGCAACAGAGTAGCAGGTAGTCTGCACCTATCACAGAGCCTTTCTTATTCTAAATCCCTCCCAAACTTAGCATCTTAGGGTCAGTTAGTGAATGGGCCAGAGTGACATATCCAAATGGGTAAAACACTGCCTCCAAAATCCAAATTCTCTAAGCACTATATTGCTTTTTTGTTGTTGTTGTAAGTGGGATCAGATACAATAACACATCTTTACCTTAGAATGAATATTTCAGCATTGTCCATATCACTAGAGTACTAAAAATTTCACTGAAGTAAGCCAGACATGGTGGAATAAACCTATAATCCCAGCACTTAGGAGGCTGAGGCAGGAGAATAACAAGTTTCAAGTCCCTCCTGGACAGTGTAACAAGACTCTGCCTCAAAGTAGAAAGCAAGAAGGAAGGAAGGAAGGAAGGAAGGAAGGAAGGAAGGAAGGAAGGAAGGAAGGAAAGAAGGAAGGAGAGAGAGAGAGAGAGAGAGAGAGAGAGAAAGAAAGAAAGAAAGAAAGAAAGAAAGAAAGAAAGAAAGAAAGGTGCTGGAGAGTAGCTCAGTGTGAAGGCACTGGGTTCAATCCTAAGTAATGCAGATATTAAGTAACTAATTGACTAAAATTTCACTGAAGTAGAAGCTCCCTGAATTTTTGTTCAATTTATTCACCATCCTCTGATATGCAAAAGTTCTTAAAAGTAAGTCTTGCTCACTGGATTTGATCTGTGTCATGTCATTGATGTACTGAGCCAGTGTGATGGCTCCCAGTAAGAAAGGAGACCATCTCCACAAACAGAAGAGAATTATACTGTGCTCCTAGTGTGACATCCTTTCCTAGGTGACCAGCCTGATGAGTTGGACTGTTTTGCTACATTACACTGCTTCTACCATGGAAGGGACAGGGCTATTAAGTTATTGGGACACACATACTGGATATAAACTTGCCTTCCTGTAGGCAAAATGCCTCTATAAAAATGAGCATCTATGGTTTAAAAAATGCCTTATCCACAATTGTGATACTCTTACAAATCAAAGAATTCATGTCACAGCAAATGAAGAGTTGAAATGAACCTATAGTCCTGGAAATCAGTAGCCTTATCATGTTCTCTACTACCTTAAAGCATCCATAACACATCCTTAAAGCATCATAAATGGTGGAATAGCCTTTTGAAGACTCAGTTACAGTGCCAGCTAGGTGGCAAAAAGTTGTAGACCTGAGACAACATTCGCCAATGAGCTGTATTTTCTGTAAGTCAGCATTCAGTAATACATGGTGTTGCTTTTTCTATAGTCAGTATTCACAGGTCTGGGAATGAAGGATGATCTTACGCTCTTGTAGTCTTAAGATCTTGGTGCCAAAGAGAAAAATGCTTCTACTAGAAAAGAAACAAATGGAAATTAAATAACAACCTCATGAGCAATCAATGGGTTACAGAGAAAATTAAAGAAGAAATTAAATATGTTTTACAATTAAATGAGAACGACAATATGACATACCATAATTTAAGGAATGCAGTGAAAATAGTCCTAAGAGTGAAATTTATAGCAGCAAGTACACATATTAGGAAAACAGAGCAAGCACAAATAAACAATTTAATGTTGCCTTTCAAACTTCTAGAAAAAGAAGAGCAGGTTAAGCCAAAGTTTCATACAAGGGAGGAAATTATAAAGATCAGAGCAGAAAATAATGCATTGGAGATGAACAAAACACTACAAAGATTCAATGAATTGAAGAGCTGGTGCTTTGAAAGATTAAATAAAGTTAAAAACTCTTGGCCAACCTTCTCAAAAGAGACTCAGATCCATGTAATTAAGAATGAAAAGTGTTAAATCACAATGTGTCCTTCAGAAATCCAGAAGATCATCTATACCAACTTTGAGAACTTATATTCTGATAAGATGGAATATGCAGAAGAAATGGACAGATTTCTAGCTACACATAAATTACCAAAGCTGAATCAAGAAGGTACAAAAATCAATATCAATAAATAAACCAATATCAATCCATTAAATCAAAGATGTAATTAAAAACCTACCAACAAAGAAAAGCCTAGGTCCTGATAGATTCACTGCTGAATTCTACAAGAAATTTAGAGAAAAACTGATACCACTACTTCTCAAATGCTTTCATGAAATTGAAAGGGAAGCAATACTCCCAAATTATTCCTGGAAGCAAACATTACCATGATACCAAAACCAGAGTAGAGCCCAGTGGAAAAAGAAGACTGCAGAGAGAGAAGGATGATTGATTGGATGTGTCTCGTTGAAATGTGAGTGAAGAAAAGACCAAAGGGTTGAACCAGTGCATCTGAAAGGTAACAAAAACCAAGAGAGAAGTCAAGATGGCCGACCAGTGAGCAACAGAATACAAAGCCTCCTGGGAGAAACAATTCATATGCCAGAATAAAACCATGGAGAGACCCAGACAGAGGGAGATAGATCCTCTTGACACAGGAAGAAATTAAAACATAAAAAAGCTTGTCAAATACTTTGGGACTACAACTGGAACAGCCAAAAATTGTGAGACACAGTATTTTCGTGGCGACCCGCCAAGTTTGTGCTGGCCTGAATTTGCACCAGCTTGAATCATCGCGGGCCGGCAGAACCCCCCAAACTCGTTCCCGCCACCACTCACAGGAAGCACAGCAGCGCAGAAGTCAGGGGTTGGTGAGCCCAATGGAGAGCAGAGCCTGCGAAGGGACCTTCATTAATCCACAGTCAATGCTGGGAATGAGAACCACCCCCCCCACAGGAAGGGTGTGACCAAATGGGCAACATGTTGGAATTGGGCAGGAAGAGCCTGAACTGGGAGCTACAGTGACTTCAGTTGGTTGCTCCCTCCCCAGAGCATGTTTGTGGGATTTGCTTGGACTGGGTCACGCCCCTGGCCGGGACCCAATGAGCCATTCCAAATCAATTTCCTGCACCTAGCAAGCACTAACTGGGTGAAGGCCCCTGAAGTTTGGCTGGCCCTGTGCGGAGGGGCAGGCATACGCAGCCGCTGCTTACACCTCAGTGACAAGAGCAGTCAGGAGAGAGCGGAGGTCCCTCGTGAGCATGCTTCAGAGGAACCATGGCCAAGAGGGAAAGGGGCTGGGACCTACACTGTAACCTGTATGGAGGAAGCCAGGGCCATGACAGGAGAGAGACACAGGAGGAGGCCCCCATCCCAGAACCCTGACAGCCCTGATCCCAGAGAAGGAAAAACAAGGGAGACTAAGGTTGGCAAACACACAACATCAGACATGGCTTCAACGGACATTAAGAGATATCTTTGGGACCTTGTAGATGAGCTCAAAACTGAAATATTAAATCAGGTAAAGCAAGATATGAGTAGAGTAATAAAAGAAATGCTCTTAGGAAGCATCTCTCAGGGAGATACAGATGGAAGAAGAGAGGAATACAAATAAAGGAGAGAAACATTTGATAAAGAATATAAAGAAAACATAGAATACATGAAGCAGATTCAAAGAGACTACCAGGAATTTAAAAACTCCACTGAAAGCTGGCAAAACACCTTACAAGAAACTAAGGATAGACTATCAAAATTTGAAGACAAGTTTTCAATGTATGATCATGAAAGGAAAGATCTCTTAAAAATAACAAGGAAACAGGCAGTAACAATACAAAGGCTAGAAGATGACAAGAGAATCTACAATTTAAGAATAAGAAATGTGAACAAAGAAGCAAGAATATATACAGGTGAATTACAAAGGCTATTCACAGAAATAATTAGGGAAAACTTCTCACGTATGGGAAAAGAAAATGACATTCAGTTATGTGAGGCATACAGAACTCCAGCCACCTACAACCAAAACAGATCTATACCCAGAGATATAATAATCAAGATGCCAGAAATTCAATATAAAAACAGAATATTAAAAGCTGTCAGAGAAAAGACACAGATTACCTATAAAGGTAAACCCATCAGAATCACGGCTGACTTCTTGACACAGACCATCAGATCAACAAGAGCTTGGAGCAAAGTATTCCAAGCCCTGAAAGAAAATAACCTCCAGCCCAGATTGATGTATCCTGCAAAACTGTAACTAGAAATTAATGGAGAAACAAGATGCTTCCATGACAAAGAGGAACTGGGCAAGTTTGTGACCACCAATCCAACCCTACAGAGAATACTGAAGGACATTCTAGAAAGAGAGAGAAAAAATACCAGGATTTTAGGAACAGTGGCAGAAAGGCCTCAATGAGTGGGGCAGGCAGTAGAATGAAGGTGAAAACTAGACAAACAAAGGCAGAAAAATAGCATAGGAGAAATGAGGCAGAGAAGGATAATTAGAAACTCTAACATAGATGGCCTTGATACACTATATTGTTGATAGTGCACCAGGATTTAAAACCCACATTACTCACACTACTCTGCTTAGGTGTATTATATTCTGTTTCAGTCATTCTACCTGTACTAGATTTGAGGGTACAGACAATAATCTCCAAAATAACAGGATATAGTACGGTAATCATCCTTCATTTCCTATTAACTTAATCTAAAGCTCTGTATAACCTACACTGTTTTACCATGACTGATCATAATCGAATCTGGTCTGTTAGATTGCTGTTCTGTATCGATAGATTTTATTCAAAGCTGTTATGATTGATAGTATCAAGTCTGAGAGTACAGGCAACTGCACTGAAGATGACAAGATTCACTAGACTATCCACTCTGGTTTGATTATTACCTGCCTTTGAAGTTTTATACTGCCTACAATGTTTTATTTTTACTAATATTGTTATGTACTGCTATATTCAATTATGCCTGATGATATAGACATTCTATTGAAGATAATAAGAAACAACACAGCAATCATTATAAATCACCTTGTACTGTGGTTTTATATGATTTTTTGGTTTTATGGTTTTATAGGAATTTGTTTTGTTTTGTCTTGCTATATTTTGTTTTTCCCTCTAATATGAAAGGATAGAAATGCACGTAGAGATTCATGCATGTGTAGCTGTTTACACTGTCACTGTTTGAATATCTACTTTGTATGCTTTAATTTTGTAACTTGAAAAACTATTTCTAAGTGGACAATATGTAATTTATCAACTAGTGATTTCTTATCTTTTTTTTGAAATTCTGTGTTATCTCTACCCTTTACCTGCTTTTGTTTTTCTTTAAATAAAAAAAAATTTTAAAAAAAGTAAAAGGAGGAACAGAAAATGCTCTAAAGGATATAACTGCACTTATGTTTAAGTGTGTAGGATTGATAATCATGTTGCTAAGTTGTTATTGAAGTTCTTTGCAGCCTCACTGTTTGAATGTCCACTCTATATGCTTTAATTTTGTAACTTCAACTATGTCTAAGAAGGCAATATGTAGTTTATCAACTAGTGATTTCTTACTGTTTATTTTTTTTCTGAAATTCTGTATTGTTTCTATCCCTTTTTCTATTTTGCTTTTTTCCTCTTTAAATAAAATTTAAAAAAAAGAAAAAGAGTACAGCAGGCCAATCCCTAACAAACATAGATGCAAAAATCCTCAATAAGATACTGGCAAACAGAAGGCAACAAATCATCAAGAAGATTATACACCATGACCAATTGAGATTGATCCCAGGGGTGTAGAGATAGTTCAACATATGTCAATCAATAAATGTGATACACCATATTAGCAGAACCAGGGGCAAAAACCATCTTATCATTTCAACAGGTGCAGAACAAGGTTTTGACTAAGTGTAGCACTCATTCATGATAAAAACCCTACAGAAAATTGGAATAGGTAACTTTTATCTCTATCTAATAAAAGTCATCTTTGACAAACTAACAGCCAACATTCTATGAAATGAACCAATACTGAAAGCTTTCACTCTAAAATCAGGAACCAGACAAAGATGTCCACTGTCTCTACTCTTATTCAACATAGTTTGGAAACTTTGGCCAGAGCAATTATACAAGAGTAGTAAATAAAAAGAATATCAATAGGAAAGGAAGAAGTTAAACTGTCATAATTTGCAGATGACATGATACTCTACATAGAAGACCTCAAAAACTCCACTAAAAAACTGGTAGATTTAATAAGCAAATTCAATAGCATAGCTGGATACAAAGTCAACACTAAAAAATCAATAGCCTTCCTGTATATGAATAGCAAACTCATTGAGAAAGAAATCAGAGAAACAACACATTTCAAAATAGCACCCCCCAAAATAAAATATCTCAGAATTAATTTAATGAAGGAAGTAAAAGACCTCTACATTGAAAACTACAGAACCCAAAAAAGGAGATTGAAGATGATATTAGAAAACGGAGAGATATCCTGTGCTCTTGGGTAGGAAGAACCAATGTAGTGAAAATGGCCATGCTTATAAAACTGTCATACAGATTCAATGTAATCCCAATCAAAATTCCAGTAATTTATCTCACAGAACTAGAGAACACAATTCTAAAATTTATCTGAAACTAGAAGAGTCCTAGAGTAGCAAAGGCAATCCTGGTCAACAAAGTGAAGATAAGGGGTTTCACAATCCCTGAATCTAAATTATAGTATAAAGATACTGAGATTAAAAACAGTGTGGTACTGACAAAGAACAAAAACAAACAAACAAACAAACACCAGACTTAAAGACCAATGGAACAATTAGAAAATGCAGAAACAATCAGTTACACTAAGCCACCTCAGCTGTGTTTTTGTGTTTTTTTTTTTTTTTGTGTGTGCCAAGGATTAAACTCATGACCTTGCGCTTGCCAGGCAGGCACTTATCATTGAGCTAAATCCCCAGATGCCACCTTATCTTTGAAGAAAGTGACAAACACATTCATCAGGAGAAAGATAACTTCTTTAATAAATGATGCTGGAAAACTGGTTCTGCACATGTTGAACATTAAAGTTGGACACATATCTTTCACCATCCACTAAACCAAATTTGGAATGGATCAAAGAGTTGAAAATTAAAACGGGAACAATAAATCTGTTGGAAGATAGAGAAGGTAAAACTCTTGAAGTCAAAGACTTTATGAACAAAACCCTGACTGCACAGGAACTGTCACAAAGAACTGAGATTTCACCTTATTAAAAAGCTTTTGCACGACAAGAGAAACCATCAACAGAGTGAGGAGACAACCCATGAATCAAGAACATATAAAGAACTCAAAAAAAATCAATCCTCCCAGATTTAAAGACCCGATCCAAAAGTGTGCATCTGAGATGAATACACACTTCTCAGATGAAGAAATACAAATGGCAAATAAGTATACGAAAAAATGTTCAACATCACTGATCATTCAAGAGATGCAAATTAAAGCAACACTGAGATTTCTCTTCACCCGGAAAGAATGGCTAGTATCAAGAAATCAATGTATATACCATTGTCACCAATAAGAAATGCTGGAGGGGCTATGGGGAAAAATGTACCCTTCCCCACTGTTGGTGGGAGTTAGCCAGGTGCAACCACTGTGGAAATCAGTGTGGAGATTCCTCACAAAACTAGGATTGGAGGTCCCATTTGACCCAGAGATTCCCCTTCTGGGTATCTTCCCAGAAGAATTAAAAACACCATACCATAGCAATATATGTGTACCCATGTTTATTGCAGCACAATTTGTAATAAGCAGTTCTTGGAAACAACCCAAATGCCCATCAACCATGGAATGCATAAAAAAGAAGTACTTTTCTCAATGGAGTACTACTCACCCATAAAGACCAATAAAATTGAGGGCTTTATAGATAAATGAATGTAACTTGAGAACATACTCATAAATGTAATAAATCAGAAACACATGCATAAACACTGTATTGTCTCACTGGTGTGAGAAGCTGAAAGAAACTATATATAAAAGATAATTAAAATATTGGAACTTGGGGCGCTGGGAGAGCAGGCAGCCAGCTTGCCGCCCTGGTAAGCGGCTGGGGGCCTCACAAGTCACTGCCATTCCTGGCCGGGAACTATTGGCCTTTCCTGAGCTCTGCATCATGTTGGAGCTTGGGGTGCTGGGAGAACAGGCAGCCAGCCCACTGCCCTGGTAAGCAGCTGGGGACCTGCTGGTGCGCGGGCTAAGAATCAGACATGGATCCTTCCCCTCTTCCTCTTAGCAAGTGGGAGCCTGGAGGTCTGAGAATCTCTTGAGAGGATGAACCTATGCAGTGTGGCAAGAAAGGGGGATTTCCTTCTACCATCTCTTTGAAGGCAAACACTTTTATCACTGTTTTGCTCAGTTCTGATTAACGTTACTGCTCTGTTCAATATTCTGTTTTTATAAGTTTGATATTTCCTTCCATTTTGCTCTACCTGACTGAAAGAACAGCTAATGTAAACAGAATAGGATGTACTATTGTGCCTTTGCTGGTGTCCTGGTGACCTGCTGTGAGGTTCTGTGACAATTTCACTGCACTGCCTTGCATGGGTTTGTTTTGTCTTGTTCTACTGTATTTTGCTACCTTCAAAAAAAAAAAAAGTAGATAACAAAGTAACAAAATACCTCCAAAATAACTCCCAACTCAGTCAAAGCTGATCCATGGGGCATGGATGAGGAGAAACTCAAAAACAAAGCAATAGAATAATATAAGGTGAATAAAAAGTAAATAACAACAGCAAAACAGGTCAGTAAGGTACTGAGCAACCTGAAACAGGATATAACTAAACAGATAATGGACTTAAAAAGCAAAAGGAGGAAAAGCAAGTGCTCTAAAGGATATAACTGCATTTATGTTTAAGTGTGTAGGATTGATACCATGTTGCTAAGTTGTTATTGGATCATTGAACAGAACTGTTTGCAGCCTCACTGTTTGAATGTCCACTTTGTATGCTTTAATTTTGTAACTTGAACAGTTATGTCTAAGAAGACAATATGTAATCTATCAACTAGTGATTTCTTACTGTTTATTTTTTCCTGAAATTCTGTATTGTTTCTACCCCTTTCTCTGTTTTGCTTTTTTTTCTGTTTAGATAAAATTTTTAAAAAAGATAAGATAGTTATGCTTCTTATTTCTCTGAGCTCATTGAAGAGAAAGGTTTTGCTAGTATTGTTTAGATAATTAAATGCAGATGTACTCTGAGTAACTGATTTGAAGATAACACACAATGTATATACCATTGTCACCCTCTAATTATCTTGCTTTGAAATTTTGATTTATTCTTTTCATTTTAAAATAAAAATAAATAAATAAATAAATACTAGAACATTCATGGACTGTAGGAAAATAAAGGTTCTATTTTGTATAATATTAAACTAACTGCTCCCTTTACAATGTAATGTTATTAACCTCCTCTTCTGAATGTTCAATAACTTAGGTTTGGAGATAAAAAAATTACAAAGAAAGATGGTCTAAAATAATAGCCATATTTTGGTCCCAGCCTTCTGAAGTCAATGAGGACTCAGGATTTAAGAGAACCTCTGCTGTGCCATCCTACAACCTGGTGAATCCCTGGTCGTCTGACCAAGGAGGTTGTGGGGCCACAGAGGAAAGTGATAGGTGGTTTATAGTGTGCCTAAGAAGAGTCACCAATATAGAAAAGTCCCCCAAGCTTTCACAGAAAGCAATTTGGTCAGGCAATGGCTGTGACTCATTCAGATGGCTCATACTGAGGGAAATACTCAGAGGTGCTGTGCATGGTTCCATGATAATTCCTAAGGAGACTTAACTGACATTGATAGATAGCAAAAAATGAATTTTAATTAATACAGGTCTCACTTTTACTTGGTCTTACACATCCAGCAGAAAAATATAACCATAAGGAAGAAAGTTGTCTGCAGAGTCCTCCAGACACAGCTCCCCCAACTTCAACTAAGCACCCATTGATTGCAGCCACAAAAACAGAAAAGGGGGAGATTTCGAGTGGCTGAACTAGTGATGATTTGCACGTGCAGAGATGAGAGCACAAAGTGCGGAAGGAATGCCCTGAGGGCATGGAGTGCCCCAGGCGAACAGGTGTTCCAGCCCCAGGAACACAGGGCATGAGAGGCCAGCTAGTTAAGCAAAGGGTGTCATATGACAAATGTATAAATAAACACATTGCTCAACATTTGTTGAGCCATTCCGTCCATCCCATCCAGAGAGAGGGCTCCACCTGATCTCAGCTTCCTGTATATTGTCTCTTATCTTTATTTCTCCAACTTCTCACCATCCTTTCCCTCTGGAACTTTGAAATCTACATAGGATGTGGCAGAAGGTTGGGCAAAGTTTTAGCCATATACATTTTTGGCAGTGTGGTGGGTCTTTCCTTATTCAAAAGGCTGGTTTTGTAAAATGCCTAAAGCCTCTGCATTGATTAATGGATCATAACTTCTTAATCTGGTAGCTCAAGTTAAGTTAAACTTCCATTTGCTTGATCAACAACTGCTTATCTTATACCAGTTAAGCAAGCTGTCAGTAGACTGTCCACTGATTTCTAGGAACACAAATGCCTTAGATCTTTGAGTGAGGCAATTCTAATTACTCTCCTCATCCTGCTCTCCATGTGGTTAATATTCCCATCTTGCTTTGGTGATTGCCAGCAGTTTGCTTTTGGTCTCTGGGGTCCAGTTATTCCTATTGTATTGAAGAATCCTACTTGAGTAGCTCCTTCCTTCCTTCCTCTCTCTCTCTCTCTCTCTCTCTCTCTCTCTCTCTCTCTCTCTTTCTCTTTCCCAGGCTAGTCTTACGGTGCTTCTGCCTCAGCCTCCTGAGTTGCTAGGATTACAGGTGTGTGCCAGCACACCCACTCACTAACTTCTGGTCAATTGAGCGCTTCAGGGATCCTGAGGTTTCCCTCCCAATTTTACTTTTCACATTCTTGGGGAAAGCTATGTCCTCTGGACCCTGCCAGTGTGGGTGAGCAAATCTAACTCGATAAATCCATCTTCACATCCCAATACTCCATGCACGTGGACACTTTCCTCTTTAGTGCAATAGAGCAATTGTGGCATTGAAACTTTAATTAGCATAGGCCTCCTTTCATTCTGTGTTTCAGACTCCTGAATCTCTGGTTAGTGAGCTCTTATCATTAAATTCAGCCTCATCCAACTCTTCCTATCCACTATGTTTAATGGGTGGACCATTGGGTTATGATTGGCTGGACATACGAACAACTTGGGTTATGACTGGAATTTTAGTTCTTAACTTACGAACAAAGCCTTGAGTGATGATCCAAATGTCAGCTTCTTGTGCTTCCAGATGATCTCAGATACAGATTTAAACCTTAAGGAGTTCTGGAAGGAATATTGCAACATCGTTTCCCGTGTGGGGTAATTGAGAAATCCTGGGTCAATGTCTAAGGACCTTGAGATCTTCTCATATACAGGAGACACACTGTGAAGCGCGTGCAAAGGAGCCTGAGCCTTCAACTGACACCTTGAGTTCCAACCTTCCCTGTGAACGCATTGAGTCTGTAAGCCAAGGGCCCTCTTCCGCACTATTATCTATGTTTCCATTTAAGTGTGTATGTGTGTGTGTGGTGCTGGGGCTCAAACCCAGGGACTTTTGCACACAAGACAAGAACTCTACCACTGAGCCACATCCTCAGCCTTTACATTTCTGTTTATTTGAATTGGAGAAATTTTGGCAGGTCATTTGCAGTATAGCACACCTCCTGAGGGGTTGTAGTTTGTACCTCACCCATGAAGACCTGCTGGGACTCAAGGCTAGTTACTGGTCTAGAAGCAAAGATGATTGATAAGAGGAGTTCTAAAGTGAATTATTAGTGTCTTTAGAGGCAAAGACTTCAGTGAAAGTCACTGTAGTTTCTTTCTTTCCTTTTTTTGGTACTGGGGATTGAACTCACAACCTTGCGCTTGCCAGGCAGGTGCTCACACCACTGAGCTAAATCCCCAGCCCAGCACTGTAGTTTCTTGAGGCAAGGTAGAGTTAACCTCCTTAGGCATACTGGAAGGGCAGTTTCAACAGGTGAGGAACAGTCAGCAGAGTCTAGGTGTGTGGTGGCAGAATTTGCCTGTATGTGCCACCCCAGTCTTCAATATCTCACTTCTCTCAAGTCTACTTGAAGTACTGCACGTTTTGGAAGTCAACCTGTGTTATAATTCAGCTGCTTCATAGGGTTAGACTGAGTTTGCCTTTCAGCACTCTCAGACCTGTGGCTATAGGAGATAATGGTTTTGTTTTGTACAGATATGTATACTCTTTGCTATTCATATGGAGCATGAACTAGGAATTAAAGCCCTCAAATTCATCTTTCCTTCTGATTTTCTCCAGTGCAGTTGGGAGTGACTAGCCTATTATACATTTTAGTTCAGCATAAATTCTCTATAGTAACAAATATATTGTCATTCAGAACCTTGCCTCTTGTTTGTGTTTGACTAGGAGTATCCAGTGGAAATAGTCATTAGTGCTTTTGATACTTGTAAGTGGGAACTTCTGTCTCGGAGATGAAAGAAATTCAAGTTGGGGCAAAGGACATGAACTCACAGGCATAAATTTTAATTTATAAGAAGGAGAAAATGGGAAAATACTTCACCTTCAGAAGAATAGATTAAGGGGACACAGCTCTGACAGAGAAGAACAATCTAGCTCATTCACAAAGGAAGGGGGCCAGGTTTATTTTTGGCTAGGTTCTGGTTGACCATCAGTTCAGTGGTGGTTCTTCAAGGTGTCCCCAGAGAAGTCCTTACCATTTGAAGGGTTTCTTAGTTATCTTCTTCCACTGAGATATGAAACCCAACACCCACAACTTAAAGGAGAAGAGATTTATTTGGGCCAATGGCTACAGTCCACAGTTGGTAGGTGTCTTGGTTATCTTTCTCTTATTGCTGAGACCAAACACCCAACACACAAGATTAAGGAAGGAAAGGTTTTTCTAGTTCTCAGTTTGTGGAGTTTCCAGTCCTTAATCAGTTGGCTCCAAGGCAGGGTGGCATGGCACTAGGGCAACACTTCAAGGCAGCAGCCAGCAAAAGCAACCAAAGCAAAAAGGGGAAACAGCAAACCTCTTTTCCTCCTTTATATTGTACACAGGCTTTCCTCTCTCCAGGGCCAGTGTAGCACTCACGAAATCTCCTTGGCTTCTTGCAGAGGCTGAGAATGTTTACAAAGTAAGAATCCTGGCTTTCTGCTGAGTCTCTTAGTTAAACTTCTAAACCTTCTCACAAGGTATCAACTGAGTAGGCTTCCAGGAAGAAAAGCATGGCATAGGAACACAGTAGGGGGAAAAATACTCCTATCTGGTGGCCAGGAAGCAGAGAGACAGAAGGAGACGAGAGATGGGTCAGCTCTGCTCCTATTGATTCACCTCTTCTGATCAGACTCCATTTCTTAACAGCAAGTCAACTGTGCTGGCCCATGGTCCCATCACCATTCAAAAGACTTGCTTAAGAGCCCATGAAGGCTTTGGGATACACTCTTGAACCAAACCACAACAATGGGGCAATCCAGTTCCTGTGAGATGAGTATTCCTGGTTAGGGGGGCAATCTCAGTTCCCTTCATTACTCCCATTTAGGGGGATGATCTCACGATGAGGAAGCTGATCCGTAGATGCTCTGCTAATCTAAGGTAAGTGCAGGAGACTTCCAGTGCTGCAGCAGGTGGTCCAGAACAGGCTCTTGTTAAAGCTGGCAATGGAATATCCCTGCAGATGTTGAGAGTGTGTTTGTTATTCTTGTCATTCTCAGTCTTGAAAAAGTGATGTAAGAGAAATGTATTTCTAGACTTGGTAGATGTCAGATGTGCTGTTGTGATCTCACATCACTGAGAAATGAAGTCATGAAACACAGAAAGAAGTTAAGATCGCTTTATTGGAGATAAAGGGAAGAAGAACAGCTTTTGAATTTCCAGAAAGGGTCTCGAATGAAGTGGCTGCGAAGGCTCTTTCCCAGGGGTAATTTATTCAACAAAACCACAACATGGGTACAGTGTGGGCCAATTACAAATGTAGTCCCTTAGCTAATAACGATTCAATTGGGAAACAAGTTACATAGTAGGAGTATTATGGACAACTAACTTACAAACATAGGCAGTCAGACAGAGGTAGGCTGTTGGAGTCCATGCAGAAGATAAGAAAACATTACATCTGTGGCTGGAAACACATTTGTTGAAGGCCAGGCCTCAAGATAAAGGTGAGTGATTATGTCTACATATCTCCCTGAGGTATAAATAATACACCATAATCAATATTATAAATAGGCATCAATCACCCAGATGGGAGATCAGGATTCTGACCCATCTCCTCCAAAAAGTCCTTTGCTTTTTCCATGTACACTTGCTCTGTGACTTGCTTTCCCATTGGATCAACACTGCTTAAGTGGCTATCCTTGTAATCTCATTGGTTGATCAGTTTTGTCCCACAATGGGCCCACCTAGTGATTTTGTCCCTGTTGTGGTTGATACACTGTGTCAACTTGAGAAGATTAGAAGTTTAACTTAGAGACTCAGCAGGGAGCCAGGGTTCTTCCTTTGTAAACATCCTCATCCTGAGTAATGGAGGGCAAGGAGATTTTGTGAGTGCTACACCTGCATAGGCGGTGTGCGTGCGTGTGCGTGTGCATTTGCGTGTGCGTGTGTGTGTGTGGGGGGGTGGACTGCGTACAATATAAGGAAGGAGAAGATGCTTGTTTCCCCCTTTTTCTCTGGCTGCATTTTGGCTCTGGCTGCATTTTGGCTCTGGCTGCTGCCTTGAAGTGCTGCCCCAGTGCCATGCCACCCTGCCTTGCAGCCAGCTGATTATGGACTGAAACCTCTACAAATAGTGAGCTAAATAAACCTTTCCTTCTTTCATTTTGGGTATTGGGTATTTCATCCCAGAAATGAGAAAAAAGTAACCAAGACAGTCCCCACATCATGATTCTGCTCTATAAAACTTCCTTTGAGAAGTGGACTTTTTGCAACCCACTTTCTGGGTCCACTCCTGTCTCTCAGGAACTGTCTCTCCCTCAATAATTAACTTCTGTTGGTCAGAGCTGATGCTTCAATGTTTGGGAACATGAACTCAGCATATGGAATATCTAGCAGGATGGGAGTTACACTTACTTCTCCTATATCATTCTTCATGGTGCTGGATCATTCTTGGAGGCCTTGTATCAAGAGTACATGGAAAGAGCAAAGGCATTTTGGGAAGGGATGGGCCCAGGCACCCTGATCACCCACCCATTAGGGTGCCTGATTCCTACCTGAACTTGTTGGACCAAGTAGTGCTAAGTGCAGTATGATTCTAAGTTACTGTTTATCCCTTAGGGAGGCTTGCAGACTTGGCCATTGTGTCTTTATCTTGAGGGCTGCTTTCTTTGGTTGTGCCCTTGGTGGCAATTCTGATCTCTTTATTTTTTTGTGCTGATTTCCTTGAGTTCAGTCCCTCTCTGCCTGTATATTAATTTCTATCTAATTTCGCTGCCTATAATAAAAAGATGACCTAAGTTAGGTAAGTTTAGGGCTAATAAAGCTTTTTAATAACTGCATCATATCCAACAAAGTATGGCAATTCTCTTGAGGAACTTATACCTCCCATCTTGGGCGTGGGCTCAATGGGAAGTAGATTCCATCACAGCACAGATTGCTAAGAATGTGGGGAGCATATCTGGGAGTAGATTCTCAGGGAACAAAATCTAGTGTTATGAAAAATAAAGTTTTAACATGCAAAATTGTTGAAATGGGTTTATTCAAGGTTTAAAATTTAGTATGTTGATTTAAGCACTAGGAAGAAACATTAGCCATTTCTTAATTTGGCCTATTGAAGCTTGGATTCAGTGGTTTATGGTCAATGAGGTTGAAATGCTGCCCTACTGCTTTCCTCTTCTACGGCATAGAATTGAATCTCAGTGGTTAAATGCATATCAATAAGTTTGAAATTCTGATTCAGTAGCTCTAGACAATGTCTGAGATCTGTATTTCTAGCAATTCCCACAGAATGCTATTGTGATTTTAAGTAACACTCTTCAACAGGAGCACTGTAAGGGAAAATGTCTGAGAAAGTCTAGGGAGATAGAACATTTGAATGGATCTGTTTTGTGTACTCTGCTAGCTCATGCTTTTATCACCTTGGCAATTCAAAGTATACTTTCTTCATTAAGGCATTAAGAAGTGCATTGGAACAAAAGAAGTATAAGATGTGGACTCTGAAGACTAAAAAGAAAAACATTTAAAAAAGAAAATCTAACTTAAAGGAAAGACTTTGCATGTTCATAGGTTAAAAGGTTTAACATTAAAGTAACAATACCCCCAAATTAATCTATAGATCAAGTGCAATCCCTTTTAAAATTCCAACTGATATTTTAGCAGAAATTAATAAACAATTTCCCCAAGTCATATGAAGGTGATCCTATTCATTCAAAACTCAAAACCATCTTGAAAAAGGAAGAATAAATTTGAGGAGTTCACACTTCTTGATTTTCAAAATTACTACAAAGTGGCTATCTGTCCCCTAGGGATAACAAGGTTAGGGACTGCCACGGGGCAGGAAGGTAATGAATGGAGTACAGGACCCCTCCTGCCCCAAGACCAGAGGCTTCAGAGAGGCAGAACGGTGAGTGGGAGGTCAGCACAATCTCATCACCGCACAAGAGACTGAAATGGGATCAAACAGCCTTGGCTGTGTCCTCCGTGGCAGGAGCAGTGAGCCTGCTGACAACACCCACCCCTGCCACAAGCGGCATGAAAGAACAGAGGCCTGAGCGGAAGTGGAGCAGAGGAGGCTGTACACAGGACCGGAAGAACCAGCCTACAGGGGCCCGGATCAGTCTCAGGCGGTCTCTGTAGCTGGGACAGTGACACAGACCAACAGGGTAAGGAGACGCAGGTGGGCCACTGAGGGACATGCAGAAAGCTGCTGACTGAAGACCTGCTCCAGCTCCCACGTCAGGAAGCCAAGATCAGCCCCGCCCCCAGGTAATCCTGCCGCAGACCTGGTGAGGGTACCCAGCACAGATTTGGCCTGGACACTGTCACAGAACTGTGGACACCAGAGGAATTTCCTTTTTGTTGTTGTTTGTTTAATTTTCCTTTTTCTGACTGGTTGGTTTTTGTTTGTTTGTTTGTTTTGCTTTGTTTTTCTTGTTGAGTTTTTTGTTTGTTTTTTAGGTTTTTTCTTATATTGTTTTGTTTTGTTCATCTTTGTTCTCACTTTGCTAAATTCCCTATCTCGAGGTTTTGATATTTTCAAATGAGTAAGCATTGTCTCTAGTCTTTCTGGTTCGCGTTGACATTCCTTTGCTTTCTCCTTCATTCTTTCTTTCCTGTGCTCCTCTCCTGTCCTTTTCCCCAAAGCTTGGGTGATCATCTTTTGCCCTCAGTGCTGTACCACAAAAGGCTGCATCCCAAAATAAAATGAAAATTGTAAAAAGGCAAAAAGTAAAAAGGCCAAGACGTCTTGGAGGGAAAAGAAGAGAGCACTTTTTTATTTAGGCTGGTATCCAGCGACACAGAGTGCAGGTGGAATTTATACTGCTGTGCAACTAGGCTAAGATTTGGGGTGGTTTATAAAGGGAAAAACCGCAAAGGTGTGGGGGAGCCACACCTGTGCATTCCTAAGGGAACAGGACATCCTGTTGTTTGCCTAGGGTCAAAGTACAGAGGTTTGTGGCTAATCTATTGCAGGAATACATTATGCGGGCTGCAGGCATTACGGGCATTAGGGGAAGAACACAATTACTAGAGTCACGAGAAGTACCAAGTGCGATTTGGGACAATGGTTGCTGTTTAGGTCAAAGGGTGTGACACATACAGAACAGAATGCCGGTGCTTGAGTTAGGTTACAACACTCAGGACTTGTTTCTATTATATTTCACTTAATTTATTTCTCTGCTTTGTCCTCTATCCCTCTTAAATCCTCCCCACCCTGGGGTAAAATTACTACAAAGCTAGAGATATAAAACTGTGGGATCCTGGGATATGGGTACACATAGTAGATCAATATGAGTAGAATTGGGAACCCTGAAATAAGCTCTCAACTTTTGAGTAAGTTGAATTTTTGGCACTGCTTGTGCAGTGCAAATGTCTTGGTTTGAATCCAAAGTACTGCCCATTTTTATGTTTTATTTTGAGAAATGGTCTTGCTAAATTCCTAATTTGCCCAGGCTAGGTTCAAACTTGCCATCTACCTGCCTAGGTCTCTGACAGTGCTAAGATTACTTGACATCACACATGGCTTGGTCGATTGATTTTTAAAATGATATTGAGACAATAAAATTGGGAAGAAAATATTTTTTCAAGTGGTTTTGTGTTATGTTTGTGTCTAGGTGTCCCCGCCCCCACCAAAGCTTCACACATTTTTATATGAGGCTTTTCTGGAGGTAGCTGAATCTAGAATTTGTGGTTGATTCACAGCTCGATGCTAGGATTAAGAGTGTGTGATTGCTGGATCAGTTCACTGATTGGATTGGCACCACCCTTATCCCAGCAGTCTGCACAGGATAATGGACAGAAAGAGGCGTGACTCCCCCTTTTTCTCTTGTTGCATTTGCTGTCTTCCACTGTCATGAACTCTTGCCCCCTACTATGTGCCACCCTGCCTTGGATCCAGCTGACTATGGACTGAAACCTCTTCAAACTGTGAGCTAAATAAACCTTTCCTCTTTTAGCTTTGGGTGTTGGGTATTTTCTTTCAGCAATGAGAGAAACGTATTTAAGACATTCTGGAATAGGAAGAGCTCTATATGTATGAAAATAAGAAAGGAGTCCTTTGTTTATCTTATGCAAAATGTTAAGCACTAAACTCTAAAACTCTTACAAGAAAATTTTAGGAGTAAGTCATTTTGATCTTGGATAAGGGAAAGCTTTGGACTGAACTCACAACCTTGCACTCACCAGGCAGGTGCTTACATTGCTGAGCTAAATCCCCTGTCTAAAGTGAGTCTCTGGTTTTTTTTTGGGGGGGGTACTGGGGATTGAACTCACAACCTTGCACTTGCCAGGCATGCATTTATGCCTCTGAGCTAAATCCCCTGCCCTAAGGGAAAGCTTTTGTAGCTCAAACATTGAAGGCACAAGCCACAAAAAAAAAAAAAAAGTACATAAATAGGACTTCATCAAATTTTGTGCTTTGAAAGAAACCATCAAAAAAGTTAAAAAAAAAAACAGCTCACTTAGCTGGAAAAGGTGGTATATGCTTGTAATTCCTGCACTCTAAAAGGCTGAGGTGGAAGGATTTTAAGTTTGAGATCTATTTGGGCAACTGAATGAGAGCTTATATAAAAGAAAGAAAAAAATGAAAGGCAAGAAAAAAAGACTGAGATCATATTTAGCAAGCAAAAAATAAAGGATTCCCAGTTAAATTTAAACCTTAGATCAGTAACAAATAATATTTAGTCTAGACATAAACCTTCTTAGAAGTTTTGTTGTTGTTGTTGTTGTTAATTAACTTTATTAGTACATTTTGGGTATACATAATGATCACATTCATCATAAGGACTCTGTACCTATATGTGATATATCCTAATTCCTCTTTTTTCGCCATTTCTCCCCTTTCTTTGACCCTACTTTCCCTCCTTATTAACAAAAATGTTGCTTCCATTTTTCCTTTTCTTATTTTTTATTTTCTATTCTTTCCTTTTTCTCTCCCCTCCTTAATTCCACTTCCACATTGATCATTTTCTACCTGTTTCTAATAATCTAGCATATACTCTGGTTCTCATTTGCACTTTTGGTCTTTCACACCAGAGAAATAATGTGCTATTTACACCTGTGTGTTCAATTTATTTCACTTAATATGGTCTCAAGGTGCATCCATTTACCTAGAAATATCTCAAGTTTATCCTTCTGTATGGCTGTACAAAAAAAAATCTTTATCCATTTAATGGTTGATGAGTATTTGGGCTGTTTCCAAGATTTAGCTATAATAAATTGTGCTGCTATAAACATGGATGTAGATATATCTTTGTGGTATATTTTTGATTCTTTTGGGAATGGCTGGGTCAATTGGAACCTCTAGTTTTAATTTCTGGAGGACTCCCCACAGTGATTTCCACACTGGTTGCACCAGTCTACACTCCCACGAGTGGAGAAGGTTTCCTTTTACCCCACAACCTCTCCAGCACTTGTTATTGGTTGATTTCTTGATGGTGGGCATTCTTTCTTCGGTGAGATGGAATCCCATAGCTGTTTTAACTAGCATCTCTCAAATGCCTAGTGATGTTGACTATTTTTTATATACTTACTTGCCATTTGTATTTCTTTATTGATAAGTGTCTGTTCATTTCAGATGTCCATTTTTGGAATAGGCCTTTATATTTAGGAGTATGATTCTTTTAAGTGCTTTATATTCTAGATGTTAGTCCTTTGAGGAACAGCTGGTAAAAAATTTATTCCCATTCTGTGGGTTGTCTCTTCACTCTGTTGGTTTCTCTTGCTGTGCAAAAGCTTTTTAATAAGGGGAGATACCAGTTGTCAATTCTTTGTGATAGTTCCTATGCAATTGGACTTTGTTCATAAAGTCTTTGTCTACATCTATGTCTTTAAGAGTCCCATGTGCAGAATATGTAATCTGATATTGTATGTGGAACACTCTCTAGACATCTACTAAATCCACTTGTTCATGGATTTGGTTCACTTCTAATATTTCCTTGTTGATTTTTTTGTCTAGTTGATCTTTCTATTGGTGATAGTGTGGTATCAAGTTCCCCCATTACAATTGTGTTAGTGCTTGATCTTTCATGTTCATTAATATTTGCTTTATATAGTTGGGTACACCAGTACTTGGTGCATGTATATTAATGATTTCTATCTCTTTCTCTTTTCCTTTCACATGTAATACAGTGAACTTCTTTGCCTCTTTTGATGAATCTTGGCTTGAAGTTCATTTTGTGTGCAAATAGAATAGCTAATTCTGCTTTTTTCCAGATTCCTGTCTCATGGAGAATTGCTTTATATTCTTTCACTTTCAATGTATGAATTTCTTTTTGTATTAAACAAGTGTCTTGTATGTGGCATATTGTTTGATCTTATTTCTTGATTCATTCTACCAGTTTTTTTTTTATTGAGTAGTGAATTGAGACCATTTACATTAATGGTTTGTCTTGGTTACTTTTCTCTCATTGATGATGAGACAAAATACCTGATCCCCAAAATTAAGGAAGGAAAGGTTTGTTTAGCTCACAGTTTGTGGAGGCTTCCATCCATAATCATCTGGCTCCAAGGCAAGATGACATGGCACAGGGTAAATACTTCAAGGTGGCCAAAGGCAGCAAAAGCAACAAGAGCAAAAAGGGAGGCAAAATAAGCCTCTTCTTCTCCCTTAGATCATAAGCAGGCTACTTACTACCTTCCTCCCTCGCCAGGCGAGTGCCGCACTCACTCCACCTCCCATGACCTCCTCTTGCACAGGCTAAGGATGTTTACAAAGTAAGCTCTGCTCCCTGTTGAGACACTTAGTTAAACTTCTAAACTTCTCAGATTGACACAGTGTATCAACCTTAATGTAGTTATAACTGATTATGTATTTGTTTATCTTTGTAACATAATTTTCCTGTTTTTGGTTCCCTGTTTTCCCCTCTGTTTAATTGCTTGCTTTGCCTGGTACTAGTAGCTTTTTTTCTAGTGGTGCTTTTGGAACTGTGGTCTTCATTACTTCTTTGTAAAATATCCTTCAGAACACGTTGTAAACCTGGTTTGGTAATCAGTTATTTTTCATGGAAGTATTTTATTTCTCCATTGATTTTGAAAGATATTATTGCAGGATACATCAATCAGGGTTGGAGGTTTTCCTTCAGGAATTAAAATATTTTTTTCCAAGCTCTCCTTGATTTGAGGATTTGTGTTGCGAAGTTGACTGTGATTCTGATGGGTCTGAAAGTGCTGACATTAAGTCCAATGGACTGCTTGAACTGCCCCCATTCTCTGCTGCCTACATCACAGAATTCAGTGGTCTGTCTGCTTTCTTCATACAACAATAGAGTAAGGACATGACTCAGTTGGACAATTGCCACAGCCTTTAATGTATGGACAAAGAGTCCTCTGGAGCAGGGAAGCACCTCACAAACCCACAGACCATAAAGCTAGGCAGAGAAAACCATGACTTGCAGTTTGGAGAGGAATATGGAAGATGGGAGTTGCTAGTAGGACTACAACTGCAGGGAAGACACTTGACCAATTATGCCTATAACTATATTAATCTTCAGATATTTAGTTAACTCCATTATTATCCATTATTATGTTGAATTCTTTTCTACTCTTAGTAGAGGTATAGATACTGCATTTAATATATATTAACTCTTTTTCTACACTCGGATTCTCTTAGTGTTTGTACTACATAGATCCAATTTCTAGTTAAGAATGGTACATTGTTGGTTTTTAAGGTATGTCAGTATTCAGTTTTTTTAAAAAAAGTTTTTATTTTTTTATTTAGAGAAAAAAATGAAACAGAAAGAGGATAGAAATAATAAAAAATTTCCAAAATAAAAACAAAAAGAAAAACCATTATGAAATCACTAATTGACAATTACATATTTTCCTCCTAGAAGTAGTTGTTCAAGTTACAAAAGTAAAGCATACAAAGTAGACATTTAAACAGTGAGACTGTAAACAGCTCTGTTTATCTGTCCAACAAAAACTTAGTATTATGGTCATCAATCCTACACACTCAAACATACATGCAGTTATATCTTTTAGAATATTTTCCTTTCCTCTCTCTTTTTTTTTTACAATAACTATAATAAGTTCTCATAAACTGTTTAAAAGTTCTACATATGTATAAGCCTCTACATGCATAACCAGCCTTTCTGTATTAGAGGGAAAAACAAACCAAAACAAGTCAATAATACAAATTCCTAGAGAAACATGAAATGAGAAGAACATATTAAAAAAATGCTAGGTGATCTACAGTTGTCAACATGATGTCTCCTGTTATTTTCCATAAAATTGTCTATATTGTCAGGCATAGTATAATTAAACTTAGTGGTACATAGCACCATTAATAAAAACCGAACATTGGAGACATTATAGGACTTCAAAGGCAGTTAATAATCAAACCAGAATGGGTATCCTATTGAATCCTGCCATCCCCAGAGTAGTTGCCCCTACTCCCAGACTTGACACCCTCAACCATACCAGATTCAAATAAAATCAGTCAAGACAAAACAGCGATATAGCCAATCTTCTCTGCCTCATCTCTGCTATGCTATTTTTCTGTCATTGTTGTTTACTTTTCTCCTTCATTCCACTGTCTTCCCCTTTCATTGAGACCTTTTTGCCATTGTTCCTGGAATCCTGGTGATTTTCTTCTCTCTCTAGAATGTCCTTCAGTATTCTTTGCAGGGTTGGATTGGTGGTCACGAACTTTCCCAATTGCTCTTTGTTGTGGAAATATCTTGTCTCTCCATTAATTGTGAGAGACAGTTTTGCAGGGTACATCAATCTGGGTTGGGGGTTATTTTCTTTCAGGGCCTGGAATATTTTGCCCCAAGCTCTCCTTGATTTGATAGTTTGCATCGAGAAGTCCGCTGTGATTTTGATGAGTTTTCTTTTATAGGTAATCTGTTTCTTTTCTCTGACTACTTTTAATACTCTGTTCTTGTGATGGATTTCTGGGATTCTGACTATTATATGTCAGGGTGTAGATCTGTTTTGGTTGTAGCTGGTTGGAGTTCTGTATGCCTCATATATCTGAACATCACTACTTATGCTTGGGAAGTTTTCCTTAATTATTTCTGTGAATAGCCTTTTTATTTCATTTGTATTTGTCCCTACTTCTTCGTTCACATTTTTTATTCTTAAGTTATAAATCATATTGTTGTCTTCTAGCCTTTGTATTGTTACTTCCTGGTTCCTTGTTATTTTTAAGAGATCCTTCCTTTCACAATCATACATTGCAAACCTATCTTCAAGTTTAAAAGTCCATCTTTAGTTTCTTTTAAGAAGTTTTGCCAGCTTTCAATGGAGTTTTTAATTTTCTGATATTCTCTTTGGATCTGTTTCATGTGTTCTAGATCTTGTTTATATTCTTCATCAAAGACTTGTCTCTTTTCTCTGGGTTCCTCCATTCTTCCATTTGTGTCTTCTTGAGGAGTACCCAGTGTTTCTTTTATTAACCTTCTTATATCTTGCTTCACCTGAGTTGGAATTTCAGATTTAAATTTGTTGATGAGGTCACAGAAGTATTTCTTTATTTCCGATAAGGTCGTGTCTGATACTGCATGTCTGCTGCCCTCAATCTCCTCTGTACTCACCCTCCTGGGCTTATTTTTCTTGGGTCGGTGGTTGAAGGCCTTTTGCTGTTTCTCTGTCTTGTCATGCTTCTGGTTTCCCTCAGACAGGTGAATGGTGGAGGTGTCCGGACCTTTATTTACTACCTTAAGTCCCTCTGCAGCTTCCTGGCTGGGGCAGTGCAGCCCTCCCCTGTCTGCTCTTGATCTGTGAGGAGCATACAGGGGTGGTAGTGTGGGCCAGCCCCTCCCCTCTCAACCAGTGAGTGGCTTCAGCAGGTTAGACTGTGCCCTGTGGATGTCATAGATTCGGGACAGCCTTGTTCCTGGCTATTAGGTCCCTATCAAGGGCATGGCCCAGCCCAAGGAGATCCCACCAATCCACTTTGGGCCAGGAGGTCCCAACTGAAGCCACTTCTGCTATTGATTCAAGCATGACTTGCCCAAATCCAATCCTGCCGGTGATCTTGCTCTGGGGAATCCAGTTCCCAGCACTCACCAAAGTCCTTGCAGCTCTGCTTGCCATCTGCACTCCCTGTTGCAGCACCTCCTCCTGCCAAGGGTCTCGAACTCAGCAATCCCCTCTGTTGGAAGGGCTGTGACCTCAGCTCGATCGTTAGTCACCGGACTCCAAGATGCCCCCAGCACAGCTACTGAAGCGTGCCCAGCTCCAGGCCTTGGTCCACACTTCTTCTTTTTTTTTTTTTTTTTTACTTTATTTTTTTCTTTTTCCTCAGTTTCTTCCTGGGTTGCAAGAATTCCTCTCCTTTCGTCCAGTCTTCTCCATGGTGTCAGATTCCAGCATTTGAGTTGTTTTTCTCAGAGAGGCTCTCTATCGTGCTACATCTCAATTGGCCATCTTGGATTTTCTCCCAGTATTCAGTTTTTATTTGACTCTATCATTGACTTTTTTCTGCTGCCATAGTAGCATAGTTCTTGTTATTAGTTTTCTCTTTATATCAATATCTAGTGTCATTTTCATGTCAATATCTTGTGTCATTAACAACACTGTGGTACATCCCTTGAGAATGGCAATGGAGTCTCTTCTCTGAAATTAGCACAGGTGGTTGGAACTTGATACAGTTTAATTCTTGGGTTGATGCTTGTAAATTGTCTATGGTGAGTTGCTTTATTATTAGTATTTAGAAGCCTTAGGAAATAACTACTTCTCAGAGGTATCTTCCAGCTGTTTTCTGGGCTTTCAGTCTGTTGTGAGATCCTACCTCTTCACTTTGTTGGACAAAGGATGAGAAATTGCTGCCTGCTTGTCCCAGCCCCTGGTTCTTTGGCACTGGTCCACAGTATTTTCTATGACCTTGAGACAATTTCAGTCTTAGTATACCAGGAAGACCAGCTGATTAGAACCATATGTCACTTTGGCTAAAATGGTACAGTTAGCAACACTAGCAATATCAAACACAGTCTAGAAAATGACAAACTGAGGGAACCATTAATTTGCCACATTTAGCTGTATGAACTAGATTTGTGGTTATATATCAAAATCTAAAACAAACTAGAAAATTGTGTGCAGTAAATAAGCCCTCAATATGGCAATTTTATCCTCAGGGAAGAGAATTTAAAAGGGGCTAAGGATTCTGTTTTGATTGATTTTATAGTGTTTTGTTTTTGGTTTGATTTTGCTATACCTGATGGAATGGACAACTATTGTGAAGATACAAGATATACTATGGTAGCTATTACTGTTTTCCCAGTATCCTGCTCTGAAGTTCTTTATCAACTTTGCTGTATTGTCTTGAGTGGCTTTTTATGTCTTTTTTTTGGTTGTATTTTATTATCTTTAAAATAAAAAAAATTAAAATGGGTTAAGGGAAAGATAAAGAAATGGAAGGGATTCTGGAGAAGATGGCAGATTGATAAGTAGCAAGGTATAGAGCCTTTCTGAGAGAAACAGCTCAGACACTAGAATTACCACTATGGAGAAGACTGGACCAAAGGAGAGAGATTCTCATGACCCAGGAAGAAACTAAGGAAAAAGAAAAAGAAAAGCAAAAAAAGAAAAGAAAAATGTGGACAGAAGGCTGGAGCCAGATGCGCTCTCACTGGAGCCGGCCCTGCACTGTGCTGGGTGCCTTGGAGTCAGACGACTTGTGGTCATGCTGAAGTGGCGGTTGTGCTGAAGTAGGGGGCTAGTGAGCCCTTGACCCTTGGTGGGAGGATGTGTTGCAATGGAAAACGGAGCCAGCATGGAGATCTGCATTAACCCATGGTGAGTGCTAGGAATTTGGTCTACCCTTGGAAGGGGGGTGACCAGTTGGATGACATATTGGGATTGGGCAGCACAGGCCTGAACCAGGAACCACAGTAGCTTCATTTGGCTGCTCCTGGCCCAGAGCAGACTAGTGGGATCTGCTTGGGGTGGGTCACACCACTGGTTGGGACCAGGGATGAAATTGCCCCAGAAATTGTCCCAAATTTGTTCTGTTCACACAGCACCCACTAACTTGGTGAAGGCCCCCACTGGTTGACTGTCTCAGAGGGGAGGGGCTAGCCTACACTGCCCCTGCTTGTACCACAGTGATCAACAGTAAACTGTAGAGGGCAGCAATCCCTAGCCAGCATACTTCAGAAGAACTGTAACCAATATGGAAAGGGGCTGAGGCCTCAACCATACACCTGTATGGAAGAAACCAGAAACATGACAAGAGAAAGAAATAAGAAAAAAATCTCCAGCCACCAACCCAAACAATGTGGGTCCAGGAGAGGTAAACACAGAAGAGATTCAGGGCAGCAAACATGCAGTATTGGAAACAGCATTAGCTGACATAAAGAAATATCTTTGTGACATTATAGAAGAACTCAAAACAGAAATACTAATACAAGTAAAGCAAGATATAAGAAGATTAATAAAAGAAATGCTAAGCACCTCTCAAGAAGACACAGATGGAAGAATGGAGGAGCACAGAAAAAGGAGGGAAACCTTCAATGAACAATATAAAAAAAATCTAGAATACATGAAACAGATTCAAAGAGATTACCAGGAAATTAAAAACTCCATTGAAAGCTGGCAAAACTTCTTGAAAGAAACTAAAGATAGACTATCAAAACTTGAAGATAGGTTTGCAATGTGTGATCATGAAAGAATAGATCTCTTAAAAATAACAAGGAACCAGGAAGTAACGATACAAAGGCTAGAAGACAACAAGAGGATCTATAACTTGAGAATAAAAAATGTGAGTGAGGAAGCAGGGGTAAACACAAATGAAATACAGAGGCTATTCACAGAAATAATTAAGGAAAACTTCCCAAACATAGGAAAAGGAAATGATATTCAGATGTATAAGTCATACAGAACTCCAACCAGCTACAACAAAACCAGATCTATACACAGACATATAATAATCAGGATACCAGAAATACAACACAAGAACACAATATTAAAAACCATCAGGGAAAAGAAACAAATCACCTATAAAAGAAAACCCATCAAAATTGCGACATACTTCTCAACTCAAACCATCAAATCAAGAAGGGCTTGGAGCAAAGCATTCCAAGCCCTGAAAGAAAATAACCTCCAACCCAGATTGATGTACCTTGCAAAACTGTGTCTCAAAATTAATGGAGAAACAAGATGCTTCCATGACAAAAAGGAACTGGGGGAGTTTGTGACCACTAATCCAACCTTACAAAAAATACTGAAGGACATTCTAGAGAGAGACAAAATTCACCAGGATTTCAGGAACAGTGGCAGAGAGGCCTCAACGAAAGGGGCAGACAGTGGAATGAAGGATAAAAGTAGACAACCAGTGGCAAAAAAATAGCATAGTAGACATGAGGCAGAGAAGGTTGGCTATAATCTCTAACATAGATGGCCTTGATACACTAACACAAAGAAACACAGGCAGAGTAGATCAAGAGATAGAGTCCATTGAGATGCTCTGTATAGGAAAGATAATTAACCTGAAAGAGGGTTTATGGACTGAAAGTCAAAGATGAGATGAGAATGCTCTATGTGACAGGGAACCAGAGAGAAATAGGGGCAGCTCATCCAGCAGCTACAGATAGGTTGGAAAGACATGGCATTTTTGTGCAGTGGAGAACTACTCAGCTATAAGGAAGGAAAACCTTGAGGTTTTTGTAGGTAAAGGAATACAACTTATGATCAAGCTCAGAGGTAAAAAGGTTCAGAATCACTTAGGTAAATAGAGGGTTGCCCCACAAATCTAAAAACTAAAGGAGTTAGTGGGACCCAAAATGTACAATGCACCTGTGAAAGTGAAAGGGGAGGAATTGTCTAAAAAAGGAAGGTAGAGGACATTGTTAATAGTGTATCAGGGTTTAAAGCCCACATCATTTTCATCACTCTGTTTAGTTTGATTATATTCTGTTGTACTAGATTTGGAAGCACAGACAGCTATTCCAAAAGTAGCAGGATATGCTATGGTAACCATCCTTAATTTCCTATTAACTTAATCTGAAGCTCTGTATTACTTACACTGTCTTATTATGATTGATCTTATTTGAATCTGGTTTGTTAGATCACTGTTTTGTCTTGACTGATTTTATCTGAATCTGTTATGTTTGATAGTATCAAGTCTGAGAGTAGAGGTAACTACTCTGAAGATGATAAGATTCACTAGGACACCCATTCTGGTTTGACTATTACCTGCTTTTGAAGTCTTATGTCTCCAATGTTTTGTTTTTATTAATATTGTTATGTACTGCTATGTTCAATTATATTATGCCTGATGATATAGACAATTCTATTAAAGATAACAAGAGACATCATAGTAACCATTGTAGATCACCTTGTATTGTGGTTTTATGTCTTTTTCGTTTCTTTTTTTCTAGGAATTTGTTGTGTTTTATTTTGCTTTGTTTTGTTTTTTTCCCTCTAATCCAGAAAGGATAGATACACATGTAGAGACTCATGCATGCGTCGAACTTCTAACAGTGCATGAGAATTGATTATATAATGCATGATGAAATTACCGCTACTTTGAAGAAAAAGAGATGCTACAGTACCCAGTGCTGATTTCGTAGTGTCATGATGTGAAATCTAGAAATACTATTATTCTTTGTTCAGAGTGATTTTAGTCTGTTTTGTTTTGTTTAACTTCAACAACATATGTGAAGGTATGGACAGCTGTTTTGAAGAGAATGAGAGACATTATGGCAGCCATTATTGCCTTTCTTATTGTCTGGTCTTGAAGACCTAAAATGCCTTCATCATCCTGTTCTGATCAGTTTTATACTATTTTGTGTTGTATGAATTCACTGTATGTGAAGATATGGGCAACTATTTGGAAGAAACAAGAGACAATATGATAGACAGTGAAGATCTCTAGTTGTTTGGCTTTGAAATCTGTGTCTCTTACATTGTTTTCTTATGATCTGTTTTGTTCTATTTTGTTATGTTTAATTTTACCCTCTTTAAAATAAAATTTAAAAAAAAGAAATGGAAGAAGAGGAAGAAATTAGAAGCAAGGCTGGAGGACAAAGGAGGATTGCCCCATCTTTGGGGAAGTGGTGCAGAAGACAGGAGGAAAAGAAAGAAGGAAGAAATAAAAGGAAAAACAAAACAACAACCACAAAGAGGCTACAAATCACATTCACACTCATATAAAATCAAGACCAAACAATGAAGGAGATAAAAAAGAAAAGAAAACAATACAAAACAAAGAGCGAGAGAGAAAAAACTGTCCATCCTATGTTTGTCTCTGCTGTCACTGGTAGAAAATGTATGGAGACAGCCTAGATCCGTGTTAACTTATCCCAGTAGCCCAGCAGTAGCTTTATGGTGGGTAGTGGATAATCTCAGTAAACCTGAACCTTTATTTTCCTTGCTGTTCAGGCTGGTTGCTGTCTGTGAGGCTGGAACCAGAACAGTTAAGCCTGAGGTCATCAGCACATGTTCTGTAGGCTTGAACTCAGCTGGGAGCAGCTGGATAGACAAGCAGATGTTCTGAGATCTGGGTTCATTTGTCTCCTCTCCAAGATGTTCCTGGCCAATCACTCTCTCCTGCAAGAAGTCCAACTGTGCAACACTTAGCATCAGCTAGTGTAGTCCTCCATGTCCATTATCCTTTTCACTAATGCATCTCTCCATGGAAGCCTCTGATGTTGCCAGAAGTCACCCTGTGTCCACAGGTTTAAACCACTCCTCCCATGCAGGGAATCTGGGCTCAGGGAAAAAGCACTGCCTGCCACCTCCTTCCTGAACTTTGTTGAAGTTTCTTTTTTTGTTTTCCCCCTGGGCTTCACTTCTGTCTTCAGATTCTGCCATATTCCAGTGTTTGTGTGGAAACTCCAAAAAGGCTCTTTGTTGCTTATCACTTCACCATCTTCACAGAAGTCTCTCGATCTTCCATTTATTGATTTATTGCATTATTCTTTTCCTCACAGTTTCACTAATTTCTGTTATGAGATTTATGATTTCCCTCCTTAATTTTGGTTTGGCATGGATTGTTTTTGTTTCTAAAATTTCTTGATGTTTCCCATAAGTTTATTAATTTGATTTCACTTGTTTTACTAATGTGAGTATTGATTGCAATGAGCCTTACTTTTAGGACTGATTTCATTGTGTCCCACAATTTCTGGTGTGTTGCACTGGCATCATGGTTTGCTTCCAAAACTTCTTTAAGTTTTGCTTTGATTTCTTTTGTGACTCACTGGGTGTTCAGAAATGTGTTATTAAATTTTCAAGTGTTGCTAAATTTCTGTGATTTCTTCTATTGTTTGTTTCTAGTATCATTACACAAATATTTGATATGGGATGATTAAATATGGGGTGATTTTGATTCTGTTTTATTTATTCAAGCAAGCATTGTGCACTAGTGCGTGTTCTATCTTGGAGAAAATTCTGTGTGCCACAGACTACACAGAATGTGTAATGTGTTTTAGTTGGGTAAACACTCTGTAGATACTTATTAAGTCTGTATGTCCAAGGGTGTGGCTCACCTGTGATATTTCTTTATTGATTTTTTTGTTTAGTTGATCATCTCTTTGTGAAAGTGGTGTGTTGAGATCACTCATTACGATTGTATTAGTGTTTGTATAATCCTTTTAGTCTGGTGGCATTTGTTTTATGAAGATTTATAGTTCAGTATTTGGTGCATACATATTCACAAATCTATACCTTTTCTTGTTGGATTATTCTCTTATCTGGTTGGTAATGACCTTTTTTTTTAATCAGTTTTAGCTTGAAGTTTACTTTGTCTGAGAGTGAAATTTCTATCCCTGCTCATTTTCAGGGTGTTGGTTTAGGAACTCCACCTAGTGTGATGGCAGACTATACAGGCAGGTTTACTAGCAGGTAAGGGACCATTTGTGTTCTGGTGAGTGTTGTTGGGAAACTGCCACTGTCAGATGCCAGTAGGGGTTCTACAGAAGATGCCAAAAGCTAGTGTGGAAGTTTGAGGTATCGATGATTTACTCTCAAGCACCTGTGGGACTTATCTTGCCTATTTGCCTGGGATGTGGGGATTCCCTTTGTTCCTTAGCAGCCGCTGGTGAGGGTATCATCAGGTTTCAGCATTTCTCAGTGTTTGGAGGAGGGATGGTGGTGTGGAGCACCTAGTCTATGCACCCGTAAGTTCCAGTATGTTGGACTGGCATTATCATTTAATTGTAGAAACCATCTAATTTCTTCATTAATTTCATCTGTGGTGCACTGTTTGTTAAGGAGGTTATTATTTAAATTCCATGTGTTTATATAGTTTTTGTGGTTTCTTTTACCATTGATTTCCAATTCATTGCACTATGATCTAATAATATGCATGGGATAATTTGCAATTCATTTGCATTTACTTAAGCATGTTCCATGAGCTAGTGTGTGGTCTGTTTTGGAGAAACTCTTGTGTGCTGCTGAGAAGAATGTGTATTCTGCTGTTATGGGTGGGACATTTTTGCATCTGTGCTTACTAAGGAGATTGGCCTGTAGTTCTTTTTTTTTTCTTTTTTTTTTTCTAATTGAATCCTTTCTTCTTTTGCTATCAGAGTAATGCTTGTTTCCAGAAATGGGTTTGTGAGTATTGTTTCACTTTCAATTTTATTAGAGTTTGAGAAGTAATGGCATTAGATCTTCTCTAAATTTCTTGTAGAATATAGTAATGAATCTATCAGGGTCTGGGCTTTTCTTTGGTGGCAATTTTTAAGTAATTCTTCAATTTCATTGATTGACACTGAGTTATCTAGAATTTTTATATTTTCTTGATTCCACTTTGAATATTTATGTATATTTAGAAACTATCCATTTCTTCTGCATTTGCCATATTAAAGTACAAGTTCTCAAAGTATATATTGATGATCTTCTGGATTTCTGTAGGATCTATTGTGATTTTGCCCTTTTCCTTCCTAATTGCATGGATTTGAGTCTTTCCTCTCTTTTTTTTTGGCCAAGGTTTGTCAGTTGTACTTAGTCTTTAAAAAAAAAATCCTTTGATTCATTTATTCTTTGTTTTTTTTCTTTTTTCATTTATTCTTTGTATTATTTTCTATTTGTATTGGTTTCTTTTGCCATTGATTTCCAATTTCATAGCACTATTATCTGATAATATGCATAAGATAATTTCAATTTCTTTGCACTTACTTAAGCATGTTTTGTGGGTTAGTATGCAGTCTATTTTTGAGAAAGTTCTGTGTGCTCTTGAGAAGGACGTGTACACTTCTTTGGGTACACAATGTTTTGGAATACATCTGCTAAGTCCATTTGTTCAACTGTTTGGTTCAGGTCTGATATTTTTGTGTTGATTTATTTCTAGTTAATTTGTCTATTTGTGACAATGGATAATGGAGGTCCTTCATTACAAATTCTGTGTTCTGCAGAATTTGCTGTGATTTCACCCTTTTCCCCCCTTTAATTGCATGTATTTGAGTATTTGATTTTTCATAGTCATTAATATTTGTTTTATTTAGTGATGTGCATGGACATTTGGACCATGTATATTTATCATTGTTATCTCTTCCTCTTGGACTGCTCCCTTTACAAGTTCTTTGTCTCTTGTGACCAGTCTTGGCCTGAAATCCACTTTGTCTGCAAATAGAATAGCAAGCCCTGCTTTTTTCCACATTCCTGCCATAGGGAATATTTTTTTCCATTCTTTGACTTTCAGTCTATGCATTTCTTTTTGAGTTAAGTATATTTCTTTTATGGAGAATATTGTAAGATCTTGTTTCTTGATCCACTGTCAGTGCTTTTCAGTGGTAGATTGAAACCATTTATATTGCTGATTATAACTGATGTGTATTTGCTTATCCTTGTCATATTATTTTCTGTTCATTCCCTGTTTCCCCTTCCATTTAATTGCTTGCCTTGCTTCATGGCTTCTTTCTAGTAGGTAATGATTTTCTTCTGAATTTCTGCAGAATTTGCTGTGATTTCACCCTTTTCCCCCCTTTAATTGCATGTATTTGAGTATTTTTTTCCTTTAAAAAAATCTGGCTAAAGATTGCCCATTTTAATTAATCTTTCAAAGAACTAACTCTTCAATACATTGATTCTTTGTCTCAGTTTTATTAATTTCTGGTTGATCTTTATAATATCCTTCCTTGTATATGATTTGGATTTAACTTGCTTTTCTTTTTCTAGGAGCTTGTTGTTCGACTTGTGTTATTTATATGAGTTTGCTCTGTTTTTCTGATGTGAGAATTCACTGCTAGCCCATACATAAGATCCTGAAAATTAAGTCAAAGACAAACAAACACAGAAAGAAGCTGCTCATAGACTATGGGAAGAGGTAAGTAGGCAGAGGTGCATGAAAGCCAAATGAGTTAGGGCAAATTCTGGGTTAAGGTGAGGGTTAGGGTAAGGGTAGGGATGCTCGAACCCCTTTAAAAGCAGCTGGAACAAAGGGCCCCAGAGTCTATAATTTTTCCAGAGCCCCCACCCTGATTCTTTTGAGGGTAACTATTTACATTCTCCTTTATCTTCCTTTCCAATAAAGTTTTCCTTTCCTTAAACTTTTTATCTTGGGTACTTTACTGATACAGAGTTTATAAAACTCAGTGAGTTCCTCTCATGCAGGGGAACAGGGGTGCCCTTTTACTGGGCACAGTGTTACTATTAACTTTATTTTTTCCCTTGTTTTCTTTATCTTAGGGTATTATTGCTAAAATATTTTCTACTGTTAATGGTGGTATAGCTGTAGCTTTTAGTGGATCTTTATTGTGTGCCAGTATCTGTCTTATCATCTATATTATTATTGCTGATTTCTATTACTAAGAATGATAAAGTTGCTGCTTTTAACTATTTTTTTTACTGTATACCAGTATTCCATTTATTTTTGTGTAATGTACATTACTTTGGTTTGCTTTGTCCTCTGAGTGGTTCTGGGCACCAATCCTTCAAAGAAAGGCTGTACACTAAAATGACTCTCAAAGTGTCAGAGATTCACACATTTCATCATAGAAGCACAAGAAGTAAGAAAGACAACATGACTTTTCCAAATGCTATAATCTGTCAGTAACTGAATGTGAAGATGTCAAAGTGGATGAAATATTATAGAATTGAAAAGTCTGATTTATAAAATGATCAATGACTTCAAAGAGGACACAGATAAACAACTATTGATTGAGAAATACAATGTAAGATATGCAAGAGAAAGCCAGCAAAGAGATAGAGATTCTGAAGAAGAACCAAAACTAAAATTCTGGAATTGAAAGCACAATAAGTGAAAGTTTAAACTTTAGCGGAAAGACTTACCGATAAACAGCACATGCAGAAGACAGAATTTCAGTCTTTGAATATAAGTTTGGGGAACTATTGCATGCAAACATTAAAAAAGAAAAAAAATGGGACTGGGGATTTAGCTTAGCAGCATAAGCACCTGCCTTGCAAGCAGGTGGTCGTGAGTTCGATCCCCGGTACCGATAAAATAAAAAAGAAAAGAAAAAAATTATGAACAAAGCTTCAAGAACCCTGTGACACAGTTAAAAGTTTCAAAGTGTAAACTTCCTGTGGGCGTGCTGAAGTACAGACTAATGGTTTGGAAAATCTGTTTAATTAAATAATAAGAGAAATCCCCATGGGCTGGGGATTTAGCTCAGCGGCATAAGCACCTGCCTTGCAAGCACGTGGTTGTGAGTTCAATCCCTGATATCGATTAAAAAAAAAAAGAGGAGAAAACACCCCAAATCTTAGGAAAGACATAGAAATTTACATATAAGAGACATGTAGAACCCCAATACAACAACCAGAAAAAACCCTCTTCACATCACATTACAGTTAAAATGGAAAGAGTACAGACAAGGAAAAATATTTAGAGCTATACAAGAGAAATGTCAAGTCACTTATAGAATAAATCCATCAGAATAATTTTGAACTCCTGTACAGTAATCCTAAAGCCTAGGAGGCCATGAAATAGTGTGTGTCAAGCCCTGAAAGAAAGTAAGTGCCAATCTAGATTATTCTATCCCTCAGAGCTATCCTTCAGAACTGAAGGAGAAACAAACTCTCCCAGGTAAGGGTAACTAAAGAATTTTATGCCTATTAAGTTCTCATTTTGGAAGATATTTAAAAGATTCTTACACACAGAAGGAGTTTAGATAACCCATTGAGACTTAGGAAAGAAGTAAATATTAGAAAAGCAACAGAGGGACAGATGTTAGGATATACCTTTCTATAGTATCTGAATGTAAATGGTCTCAATTCTCCAATTAGAAGTTATAGACTCGGGGAGCATAGTAAATAACAAGACCCAAATGTTTGCCGTTTGTGGAAAGTAAACCTCACTAGCAAAGATGCGCAGACTAGAATGGAAATAATGGAAAACAGCTTGTCATGCAAATAGAACCTGAAATCAAGAAGCAGTATCTTTGCAAATCATGTCTGGCAAAGAAGACTTCAGTACAAAAATTAGAAGAGAGAAAGTCACTACATATTGGTAAAGGGAACAATCCACAAAGAAGATACAACAATTGTAAATATATAAGCACTAATTTTGAATCACCCAATTTTATAAAACAATTACTATTCAACATAAAAGGACATATAGACCTTGATAGTAGTGGATGACTTCAGTACTCTACCCTTACCTATGGATATATCATTCAGACCAAAAAAATAAAATATATCAACAATGAAACATTAAGCTACACTATACATCAAATGGACTTAACAGATGTCTATAGAACATCCCTCTGATTTCAGAATACACATTCTTCTCACTACTCATTGAACATTCTTCAAAACAGACCATATTTTAGGCAATAAAACAAGCCTTACAAATGCTAAATATTGACATAATTTCTTGCATCTTATCTAGTCATACTGTAATGAAAGTAGAAATGAACAGCAAAAGAAACCATAGAAATCACACAAACACATGGAGATTGAATAAGCAACTTTTAAATGATCAATATTATTGAAAAATCAGGGAAAAAGTTGAAATATTTCTAAAACTAAATAAAAATGGAAATACAAAATACATAACCTCTGGGGGTTGCAGCAAAAAAAGTTCTAGGATGAGAGTTTATAGCTATGAATGCCTCTGTCAAAAATCTGAAGAGCAAATACTAAGAAGAAGAATAGCTGGGTCAAATGGGACCTCTAATCTGCATTTTTTGGAGGAATCTCTACATTGATTTCCACAGTGGTTGCACAAGTCTACACATCTCTGACAGCCAAATTTATTGCCACTACAAAAGAAAGCCAAATGGACTATAGTCACAAGTATTAGCATCTATAAAGCTGTAATGGCATGAAGATACCTACATAAATCAGGAGTTTAACATTCTTTCCTTAACAATCTCAGGAATCAACCAGATGATGTTGCCGATGACCCATTTCCTGATGATTTTCGAGGTCTATGGGAAAAGGAAGATTGGTGATTACCACTAGGGCTGTTGCTGGTTCCATTCATGGTACTGGAAATGTGAGGAAAACTGCGGATGAGGAGACTGCCCTGGAGAACCAGGGCCGGGCAAACAAGAAGAGGCAGAGGGAAAACCTCCTGCTGGGCTGTTGGCCTTGGCACTCTCAGACTCTCCAGTTCTCCAGTGTTTGTCAGTCCATCTCTCTGGTGACTGATCTTTCTCTCACAAGTAGGTCAAACTCTGTATTTCAAAGCAAGCCGACCATTCCATCTCCAGGTATAAATATAGGCAATGTCCACCAGTGAATAGTAATCCTTTAACGGTTCCTCGTCATACATGACATCCGTCTGGAAAGTACTAGGTACATCCATTTTACTCCTGAAAAACTCTCTTAAGTGCATTGCTGTCAATGCTGCTGAGCATCATAAATATCTTTTATCATTCACCACCTCCTTAGACTTCTGTTTGTCTTTGTTACTTTCTGATCCAATCTCTTCTGGTCAAAAAATTCAATGGATAAGCTTATTATCCCATCATCAGTTATAATCCCCTTGTTTTCACCTGCAACTTTTCTTCTATCTTCATTAGAGCCACTGGTATCAGCTCAAGGATGAGTTACATAAAAGTCCATTCTTTGTTTTATTTTTGAAAAGCCCTGGAACTAATTTGTACACTATATCTCGAAGTGTTTTATCTGACCTTATATGCAGTGGTGTCTGGTGCTGTGAACTTGGACATCACAGATAGGACAATACTTGCTGGTATCCAGGCAACGCACAGTACACATTTTGCAGAAGGGATATAAGAGTTCTGTGGTGGCTGTGGCATCAGTGAAAAACCCTCCACAAAGCACACACATTTGATGGGGATTTAGCTCAGTGCTCTTGACTCTGGCTGTTCCATGCATTTCTGCTCCATGAAAGATCCCAGAAAGAGCAGCCGGAGAGAGGCCACCATCGAAGCGGGCGGAAAAGACGATGAAAGTTAGAAGTCGTTTAGCAGAAAATGAATGTGAGCCAAGCTGTCGTCAATGTGGAGCGAGCTGCAGACACCGCAGCTATCAGTGGGCAACTAGTGCAGCAGAGCTATTTCGTTTAACAGCTGGATGGAGTTATAATTTGCGTTCTACACTACTCACCTTTAAAGGTGTACAATTCAATGTAATGGTTTTTGATTCATTACATTAATTTTTAAAAATCATGATAGGGTATGTGTAATATGAAATTTTCCATTTTAGCCATTTTTAAATGGTCAATTCTAAACCACTTAAAAATTATATTCACTCACAAGGTGGTACAATCACCACTATCTTTCTTTCTTTCTTTCTTTCTTTCTTTCTTTCTTTCTTTCTTTCTTTCTTTCTTTGGTATCAGGGATCAAACTCACTAACACATGCTTGCAAAGCAGGCGCTTATGCAGCTGAGCTAAATCCCCAGCCCAATCATTGCTATTTTCCAAAATTTTATTCACCCTCTACGGAAACTCTGTAACCCCTGAAGAAGTGGTCCCCATCTCCCCCACCCCCTGCAGTCTCCTGCTACCCTGGATTTTACTTTCTGTTTCTCAGAATATGCTACTCCAGTTAATTGGTATACTATATAATGTTTGTCACTTGGGGTCTGGCTAACCTCATTTATAACATTTAAAAGCTATATCCATGTTGCAGAATATTTTAGAACATTCTTTTGTGTATCTAAATTATCTTCTATTGTATATATCTGATACCTTTTATTTGTCCAATTTTGTGTGGATGAATATTTGTGTTGTTGCTGCTTCTTGTAAATAACGCCGCTATGGACATTTGTATATAAATATCTGCTTGAGTTTCTGTTTTGAATTACTTTGGGTACATACCTAGGGCCTTGATTGCTGTATAATATGATAATTTTATGCTTAGCTTTCCTAGAGAACTGCCTACTTGTTTTTCTCAGCAGTTGTACCATTGAACTTTCCAGTTAGCAATGCACAAGTTTCTCCACATCTACACCCACACTTGCTATTTTCTATTTCCTGTCATTGTAGTTATCCTGGTAGGTCTTAGGGAGCATTTCTCCATGGCTTTGACTTGGATTTTCCTAATGACTAACAATAGTAAGCATCTCTTCTTGTGCTCACTGATCATTTGTGTAACTTCCTTTGAGAAAAGTTTGTTCCAGCCCTTTGCTGATTTTTAAATTGGGTTGTTTTTGCTATTACATTAATTTTAGGAGTTCTTTCTACTCTAGATATTAATTAAATGGGGGCCATTCTTGACTTTTTCCACATCAAAATAATCTTTGAGTCACATGGATTCAATTCTCCTCAGATCCCTTCTCTCCTTTCTCTTCACCTCTGCTACTTCAGAACACCACTGTGGCCCACTTGGGTGCTCACAAGGGAGGGACTTCTCCCTTGGTCCCTCTGTCTCTGTTCTGTCTCCTCTGCTCATGCCCGCCTTGCAGGAGCACATGTCTGATTATGTCACTCTCCTGCCATAAATCCTACAGTGCCTCTCATTGTTTTCAGGATAAAATCAGTGGCATAGTTTACAATATGATTCACCATCTGGCCTCTGGCCTCCTGTTTCTCTTGACGTCCTCCTCTCTAGAACTCGCTTTAGCCACACTTGACAACTGCAGGTCCCAGGGAAGCTCCACTGTCTAGGCTTTGGGTGCTCGTTACGCTGTTCTCTTAACATTTCTTTATTCCTTCTTCACTTATGGTATTCCTGTAGAGCACAGCGTAGATGCCAGCTCTTCCTGAAAGCTTTCTTGATCCTTGTTAAGATGGGATCAGCCCCCAGATGTTGTCTCTGGGAGAGTTGCCCATTAACTTTGTCCTCACCACTATGGTGCTACGCTGAGGAAGCAGAGGGCATATCTTTGGACCAGCATAGCTCCTGGGACAAAATAGATGCTCACTAAGTATTTGGATAAATTATCTTTATATTTAATGTGTAGAAATTTACCTTCAACAGAGAATTATGACACATGGCCATGGGTAGGACAATACAATACAATACAAAGGGAAAAAATGTTGTCATGCAAGAATGTGGTATTAAGTACCCAGCACTATAATGATACTCTGTTCTCAAATGCAGTTATCTGATTGATTAAACTATTGTCTGGATTGTAGCATCTGAGCCAACTTCTTAATGACTGTCTAAAGCTCTGTGGTAGTTTGTGGTTTTGGCCAGTCACCTGAACTGGAGTTTTGTTTTGAAAATTTTTAGGGGGAAAGAATGTGCATTTTATATGCATAATGGCTCTCACACCCAGCGAGATTGATCTGTATGCTCTATTTCTTGAAATAACCTTTCCATGGGAAAATATCTAAGTCCTTGCCAGAGACTTTATAATTTATGCATTCAGGGTTTTCCCAGGATAGGAAAAAATTAATTTTTTCTGTTTTCCTTCTTTTATGTTCCTCATGTTATTAACATTTTACCTTTAATACTTTCCTTTTTTTTTCTTTTAGCTAGACCCTCTACTCTCTTTTCCAAGAGAGTTTACAATCTGAGTTAAAGGGGTGTACCTACCTATAAATTCAGAGTAATACAGGTGCACTTGTAAAAGCTGGATATGTGAAAATGTGATAGAGAGCAGACAAACACAGAGCAGAGTTAATTAAAAAGCCATGCGTGTATGTGTATATTGTTGACCATGCGGAGATTTAGCACTGTGTCTAAGAAGGGCTCCGAGACAAAGGGAGGTAGGACTTTCTGGAAGGGCTGAGGGCCACACACCCAGGTTGGACCGGTGGCATCCTTTCGTGCTCTGTGACCCCAGCACACAGCTCCACATTTTTGGGTTGTGTGCTGTGAACACTGCACAAGTATCACCTGCTTCTGCGTCTTTTGTTCGGTGCCCTTGTGAAACAGGTGTAGAATAAAGATAGATACAGTTGCTTAGAGAGGGTTAAAACCCTTGATGGTAGGAATTGTTAGACTTACTAGAGTTCCGGGCCAGCAGAGGGCCCTTCTGTCATATCTGCAGAGCTCTCCTCCATCTGCCTCCTGGATGGGGAAGAGTCGCCCCCGAGCTTCCCCTGAGGTCGCATCCCAAGCAGCAAGCACCTCTGCTTCAGCCCCTCCCGAGCCGGTCTTCCTGGAGTACGGTGCCTTTTCCTTCCAGTAGAGGGAGATGCGGTGCCACAGGACGCCACACCTCCTTTCTCTCCCGCAGAGGGCAGTGGCCACCTCGCCCTGAGCCCTGCGCCCCGGGACCCCGCTGGGCGCCAGGCCGGGCCAGGGAACCTTCTGGCCTCCAGGCCCAGGCGCACTTGGGCTCGGTCTCTCACAGGTGAAAAATTTAGTGGAACCCCGAGAAATCCAGTGAAGAGGCTACATCCTCAGATGTAGTCCACATCATTAGTAACTCGTTTTCCTTGCACATGAGCCTGTCTGCGTCTAGACGACTGTCCCGTGGCTAAAGCTTAGTGCGCAGGGGAAGCTTAACCTGGCCAGAAACCTGACCTCGCTGTACCCCGACTCTCCTGTGTCCTGTATGTTCATGTCAGCCTTCCTGATGTTCCATGTATTTCAAAGACCTCAGTATTAAAAAATACAAATGAGATCAGTAAGTGAAAAATAGAAACTCACAAAGCTTGAATTCCATTTCTTTTGAAAAGCGTAACTGAGGTTGGTGTGGAATCACTGCTCACTGGGAGATACACTAAATTCGGACCCAAAAGATCTGGGCTTGGACTTGGCTCTGGGTATGTGGCTGGGTATGGGGGACCCCGCCTCGTTTCCTCATCTGTACAGCAGGAGCAAGAAGGCACGGGGCGGCTCGAGGTCACCCCAAGTCAGGTGTGCAGACATGTTCTGGAGATCCGTGACAGAAACGTAGCTATTGTCAAAGTGCACGTTAAATTTTTTTTGATTTAAATACAGTTTTTGAACTTAAATATTGTAGTTTTTAAGGGAAATGATCTATTGTAATTGTAAAAAAATTGAAACTATTCAAAACTTCAGAGAGCATAGGTAAAAAAATCTTTCAAAATTTCAGTATCAAGCTTTTATCACTATTAATAGTACTTGAATATGTTTTGGGGCTTTGCTGTGCACACAGGTATATGTATAGCAACTAAATTTTAAAACTGATATTATAAATTCTATTGCTTAGGTACCTTTTATTCACTCAGAGTTTCAGCCATAAATTAACATTTATTGATATATACACACATATTTTTCTCTCTTTGTATCTATATATGTATATCTATATCTTCTTATTTAACTGCCCAATATCTCCAGAAGTATGTATTCTTACTGTAAAAACAAGGACTCTGAGGTTCACAAATGATAGTTTCTAATTTCCAGCAATTTCAAGGCATCTTAAGACTAACATTTCTTTCTGCTTACAGCTTTTCCCTCTTTTACTATGATCTTTTTGGCAACCTGGTTGCTAATCAGTAGCAAAATCAGGAGGACTGCTCATTTAAAAATGTCAATCCTCACACTCCCAAATTTCTGCGGGAAGAAATCTAGCAGTTGGCAGTTTTTAAACAAGTTCTCCTGGGTGGTTATGTGTATCATCATATTTGAGAACCACGCCTTCAGGTTTAAGGCCTAGATCAGGGTTGCTGGATCAATTCTGAGTTTCAGACATAATGCCAAGGCACCCTCCAGAAATGTCAAACCAGGTTACATTTCCCACAAACAGCATGTGATTGGCTTAGGCTCTTTTGTGTTGGTTTCTGCGTGCTCCAGATTACTTCTTAGTTCCTGATTAGACAGTAATGAACTTTCTGTTTTTAGGCTCCATGTATATATGGGCAGGTGTGTCCTGGTGTTTGAATTGAAGGCCAGGCAGTTTTTTAAATGCACGTTAATAATTTCAGGTTTTCGGAAACTGATTGAGATGTCCAACTCAGTGATACTTGCTGTTTAACATCTTTTTTTTTTCACATTCTGTTCCCTTTTTTTCCTCCAAGCTATTGGCAGCAAACCCTGTTTTTCTAAAATCATGCCACATAAGTGCAGGTGTAAACTCTGGACGGGCCGGGGGTGAACCTCAGTTGTAATACGTGTATTCAGTGTGAATGAAGCCCTGAGTTCAATGCCCGGCACCGAAACAAAATGAAAAACCAAAACTAAAACAAGAGCAATAATACCACTGTACACAGTTAGCCCCTACAGAGGGGAAAGGAATTTTAGTTCTGTCCACAAGAAGTTAACCGTGAGCTAACCTTCATGGCCGTTTTGAGAACCCTTGTTAATTCTATTTTTTGTCTAGAAGATTTCTGCCTAATTGTTCAAAAAAAAAAAATCTCAATCTTATCAATTTCCAATCTGCCTTTGTCAAAACCAAAGTCCTTCTTGTTTACCATTTAGCCTGGTTAAACTGTCACTAAAATTCCTTTTTTTAAAAAAAAAAATTTTTTTTAATAAAGCAAGATTCTACTTGAGATTCTAAATACAACCTTTTCTTTTTAAAAATCATCTTGCTCCCACTTTGAAAACTGAGTTCTTTTTATTCCTTTGCCCTTGAAACAAAGACTCTTTTTTCTTCTAAAGCTGGCAGACTTCTAGTTCATTAACAACAAAACAATTAAGCTATAGACATTTAACAAGTTACGTGGAGATCATATACTGTGGAAGGTGAGTCACCTCGGCCCTTTGCATAAAGTTTATATTATTCAGTTATGTCAGGCATTGTTTCTAACTATCCCCACCTTTTTTTTTAAAAACTTCAAATCTATGTGTAGAGAACAAAAGTCATGAAAAACTAGACATGAAGAGGTTATTTTGACTTACCTTGGCCCTGGATGAACATGGGAATGTTTTCTTCTAATGTTTCTCTTCTAAATGTGTTTATTCATTATATTCTAATGCAGATTTCTGAACCAAATTATGTTATAGAGTGTTTTGGATCAGAGGATTTTTAGTCTATGAGTGAGCATAAAAATGTGTAAAGAAAAATGGGAGAGTGCAGTCAAAATGTTGGGTTCCTGTATCTCTTGCTCCATCTGCTTCTCTGCACATTTGTTTCGCTTTGGGGCTGTGACTATCATTTGAAATTCCAAATATCTGTGGAAGAGACCATGTAAGAAATCATGAAGAAATCAAAGGACTGTACAGTATTAGTCTGAATTTATAGAACAGCAGTTTGTGCATGGAGGTTGTGATGAAAACCTGTGTATTCATCTGTTTTTGGTAATTAAAATCATGTGTCAGATTTTGTTAAAGTTGAAGACACCTATGCACAGAATTCCAGTAGGTTTCAGGGGGAATAACTATTATTCTATGAGTTCTAGTACTGCTACTTTTATTTTTCAATACTTAGCAAAAACACTAGTCCTGTGTACTCCTGGCTTGGTTCCAACCTTCAGAACGTAGAATTCAACTGAGCACAGAGCTGTCTCAGAGACGTGGAAAAGTCATCTTCATACCCATTACATTTTGGACGGAAGATCAGTCAGAACATCTCCCAAAACATTAGCTGATAAAAAATCACAACCTCCTTCAGGAATTATAGCCTGTATTCTGGTTTCAAAAAAGAAAGCCAAAACCTTTGGAGCTATATCCATTTACAGCCTTCCCGAAGAAAACAACCTATTGTTCTGCCTATACAAATGAGTAATTTGACTAATTTCCCCACAGTCTTGGCAGGATCTTTTATTGAACTGATTGAAATGGCCAGATGTTTTGGCAGGTTCTGCAGACATAATCTAAGAGATTCAATAATTGACTTAAGTAAACGTATCAGGATGTGGACTGGCAGTGGAATTGGAGATTCTCTGTTGTATGATGACTTCAAATCCCATTTTAAAAAGGCAGGCTGCTTGTGTAATTGAAATGCATGGAGCCCGACATAGGCTAGTTCATTTACTTTGGTAATACAGCCTGTTTAGAAGTGAGGATTCCTGCAACATTTAAAGGTACTGAAGGAAAAGCTCCAACAATAAAACCTGCAAAAGTTGTCCTGGAAGCTGTCTGCTTAGAGAGGAATAAATTATTTATCTGCAAAAAAAGTCTTCTGAGAAAAAAATTTAGGCAAAAATTCATTTGACCCAGATTATCCAGAAAAGGTTTTTTTTTTAAGCATTCTGATAAATTTTGAAGCATATAAAAGTAGATTTTTAATATCAGAATTTTCCACATAATATTTTTTGATTATTTTGCTTTGAGCACCCTGGTGGTGCTGCAATCTCTACTGGGGATGAAAATATTCCTTATAAGTGGCTCACAGATAGCAGCCTTTTCTTAAAAGCCTAAGACTGTCATAAACAGTTCAAATTGGACTATTTCTTAGAAAAGGGAACAGACTGTTTCTTTGCATACATGACCCTTAACATGTGCTGATCATAAAGAGAATGACGGAGGCAGTGTGAAACTGTGGGCTGGGTAGCTTGTTCAGCTTTTCTTTTTCCCCTCCTGTAAAATTCAGGATTTCTCTTAAATTTGCTTAATAAATAGGATATTCAAATTGCTATCTCTCTTTTTATTTCCATTCTCTTTTTCTTCTCTTCATTAAAAAAAAGGAAAATATAAACACATACATGTGCGAGCACACACACACACACACACACACATGCACACACACACACCCTATACTTACTTAGACCTAAGTAGGCGATTAACACCTGTGTCCAGGAGTTTGTACAAATTTCCTCTTTCTCAAGTGCCTGGAGCACAGAGACCATTATTACATTGTCTGATTGACATACTGCACTCGGTGTCCTTGTAAATATTATTTTGCATCAGCATCGTAACAGTCATGCCAGTGTATTCCCTTAATCACCCACAGCTATCTGCAGTGCTGTTTTCCTTCCTGTGCTCAGGAGGCAAATGGCTCCACAGGTCTTTCCCTGTGCTGGCTGCGATCGGAGCCTTCCTGTCCTTGGTAACAGCCAGTGCTCATGATGAGTGACCCACCACCTGTGTGCTCTGAAATCCTACCTCACTGGGTGGCCCTTGTCCTGCCTTGAGGATGATTTCAGAGATCCACAAAGAAGCTACTGAGAGCTCCTTGGGGCCAAGAAAACAGTAAAGATATTTTATGAGATGTTTTGGATGAGATGTCACCTAATGGATGTAAGATCATGGCTTTTTTTTTTTTTTGGCAGACAAAAACAAACAACAACAAAAAAACCCCCCACAAAAACCAAAAAACCCAAGAGCCATAAGTGACCCAGTGTCCTGAGTAGTGCTGGTTAGACTGATTGACACCTGCAGATGTGTGGAGTCTGTGGTTCTAGGGCCAGATGTTAAGTGCCACTTAGGGACCCTGGGTGGCCAGGACCATTTCCTTTAATTAATGATAGTCCCGTGCTATTCCTGCCCTCCTACTCTTAATTTCATGTTGGTTCTGTGTTTTGAACTCTGAGAAAATCCAACCCCAAACACACGCAAATAGCACATGTAGATTCTGGTGCTTTCTAAATCTGCAATGATTTTTCATAGCAAATTGCTTATTTTATTGGAAAAGTGAAGCTGATAGGGAGATGGGCATCTCGCGATTTAGTGTGGTGCACAATGGCCTGTAGAAATGTCCTGCAGACCGGAACTGACTGAGGACCAGACATTGGGGAATTATTCAGTAACTGGACCAGAATTGGAACAAGTTTACAGTACTCAGAGGTTCATTTCATACCCCAGACAGCCATAAGCCTACTCAGGTTTAGGCTGCAATTCTCTCCTCCTGCAGCTTTCTCTTTAGGAAAGGGGAGTTGGGCAAGGAAAAAAACAAAAGAAGTCAGAACCAACAGTTCTGCATATGTGCTTATCTATTTTCGCAATATTACGGTAAAGTTAGTAGATCTAAGTTTTTGTTTCCTGGCTACACTGACTGAGATAATTGAAAGAAGCAGGGTATGGATGGAAACATGGTTGAAGGATGTCAAGAGAGCATAATTAAAAAAGAGAAATAATACTCAGATCTGAAACTGTATGCCAAGCTTTTCAGAATTCAGAAACATCTGTACGGCTTCTTGGATTTCCCCCTCATCATGTAAGTGTTCAGTATTCTGTAGATACAGCCATTGTCTTATTTTCTTTCCCTCAATCTAAACAGAGATTTTGAGAAAAGATAGAAAGCTCTAGTCAGCTCTTTCCAAGCCCATTTGTCAAGTGGCTTGCATTTGTGCCTTCTCTTAAAAATTCTAGTGCATGAAAGCAGTTTTTGTAAATTAATATCATCATTAAAAATAAGTTGGCCTCTTCGGACACCTCCTTTAACTTGTTATTCGTGGCTGCCGTGCTGGGTTGCACAGACAGCAAGAAGTTTTGGCATGGCCTTGGGGCCCAGGGGAATATTAGCTTACAAAGCTTTCCCTATTTTGCTTTTACATGTCTGAAACTATTTCAAAACTTAGCAGCTGAAATGCAAGTTATTAAATACACTTGACTAGAATGTAAGAAGTACTCCCCCTGCCCCGTTCAGAGAAAAGATGGTTGGAAAATGAATTAGTGTACTTATGAGATAGATCCTGGCTGCTTCTGAGTATTTACATCAACACATAGCTCAATGTTATAAAATAATAGTTAAAGCAGAGTTTGATAGGAGATACAAATTAAGTGTCACCCTAGGATTTAAAAAATCTATTTTGTTTTAATAAACTTCAAGTATTTTTCACTTATATGAGACCCAAAGAATAAGTCAATAGAGTGAGAGAAAAGATAGGTAATAGGGAGCAGTTAGATATCTTGCACATGGGAAGAAGATTCAGTTATAGAAAGAGGGGGAGGAGAGGAAGGTAAGGGAAGTTAAAAGAATTAAGATGCCTTCTGTACATGTACCAACTCCTCAGGATAAATGTGATCATTATGTCTTGATAAAAAAAGTTTTAAAAAAATAGTGTAAGTTCTAGACAAGTGGAGTTATTGGGTGTGTGACAAAATGCAAAAGAGGGATTCTTTAAATGTTGGTTGTCAGAGCCTCAGGCCCCACCTTTGCAAAGGTGTCCTGTCCCCTTCTCTTGGTGGGGCTCTGGCCTCAGGAGCCCGACTGAGGGGTGGGGTTGACCTCCTGGAGGTGTGAATACTTCTCCCCTTCCAGCCTGCCCAGTTCCGCTGAGCAGACTGCCTGCTCCTCTCGGTGTGTGTTCCTCTGTGGGTGCAGGGCCAGACAACGCTGGGGTTCAGTCACCGGAGGCTGGGAAGCGTCTGTAGGTCTCCAGCAGCTGGAAAAAGTTTGAGCCCCTTTGGCAGATGTTCGCTGTTCCAGCCACTTCATTAATGTTGGAAACAAAACCCCTAACTATTCTGACCCAAGTTCCACTTTGTGATTGACAGCTGGAGTGTGCTGCCGCCTCTCATAGAAGTGCTTTGCAGTCTGAGAGCCACAGAAGGGGAGAGTAAGAAGGACTTCAGAACCACAGGGGAAATGGGCTAGATGCCACTGCTGAAAGCCCAAAATTATCAAGGAGAGAGGAGAGACTCATTTAAACAGAAAGACAAATTTAGTACAACTAATTAAGCTTTGATGTCCAATCAAATACATTATATAATTTCATTTCCCCAGTTTTCATGCATTTATTCAAGACACATTTACCGAGAGCCAACCATGTGCCAGGTGCTATATGGGAACTGCAACACAAGATGAAGAATCCCGCACCAGCCATTGGCTTATGGACTCATTGTCCAGTGGGTGAAATAAACTTGCAAAGGACAATACAATACAAGAAATGCTAGGATAGAGATACAAGCAGCAAAGGACAGCCTTGGGGAGTGGGGACACTTTCACGGAGAAGACCCTGGAAATGGGTCTCAAACTGGCTTTTGAGGTCCTGAAGGAGGGAGGGAATCCAATGACAAGGAACGTGCTCGTATAAAGGCACAGATTATGAAGGACTAAGCTTAAGAAGGAGGAGTGATTACCATTTACAAGGGAAAACAGAGTCCCAGCACCAGTGAGAACCAGCAGAGCTCCGGAGACTCCTAACTGGGAGACCTGCAGTCTCACCAACTCTGGGTCTGGGCACTCTCAGGACCCCTCCCCCACAACGAGATTTCTTGCCTCCGTAGTAGGAAATAGGAAAGGTGGGAAATCCAGCAAGCCGATGGGAATGTGTGACTTCTGGAGTTATTAAAACACCGAATACTTCAGATCAAATCTGCGGAGGAGACGGGGGAATTTTGTGTTTATGATTGAGCTGAAGCGAGGAGGAAGGAGAAGGCTGGGGACAGCGAAACCAGAAGAGCAGAGGCGGCTGAGGGCCAGGGCTGAGGACGGCTGCGCCGGACCCACTCCGGCCAGGCTGGACGCTGCCCCTGGCCCGCAGTCCTCCTGAGGGACCTGCAGCCTTGGCGAGGCAGGGCAGAGACACAACCTTCCAGCTCGGGGGAGTGGGGACCTGGGGAG
>PVLA01010539.1:0-62407 GCA_004027455.1 Hydrochoerus hydrochaeris
CACCAGGATTTCCCCATGGGTTTGACCTAGGCATGGAAGGAATTGCAGAATATTCAGCTTGATGAGATCCTACTGAACTGTTTTCCAGTGCAGCTGTATCAATTTGCACTCCACCAACAGAGTCTGAGAGGTCCCAGGGAGCTGCTTCCTCCAATGTCCTCACACAAAACAATGATACCCAGCAGCGAGAGCAAATGGACAATACCAACAAGCAACAATGGATAGGAATTGTGGCGGTACAATTGGAAGTGAAAGAAGTGAGTTTCAGCAGGATTGGGGACCATGGTGTTCTCTGAAAAACTTCATCAGCAATTGCATATGCACATACAGTATATATAGTTTATACCCCTATGCAACATTTGTTACTTACTTTTTTAAGGAAACATCACAGTTAAACATCTTTTTGTAGATTACTCTCCAACAGGATTATCTTTCTCATTCTGCTCCTCAAAAAGGGAATACTCAGTCAGGTACTCTGGGAAGCTGAGGCAGAAAGATTCCAAATTTGAACTCAGCTTGGACCTCTGTCTCAAAATAAAAAGTAAAATCAAAAATAGGCTGGGAATGTAGCTCAGTGAAAAGGACCTGGGTTCAATTCCCAGTAACACACACAGGAAATGCTCTTGGGAACAGGACAAATAGGCTTCCCAGTTTTCATGTTCTTCTATCTTAACGGCTTATGAGTGTGCATCTGTGCTATTGTAGGTTTTACTTTTGTTTTTGTGTTTTGGATAATTTGCTTTGGTTTGGTTTTATACTTGGAATCCAGGATCTTCAGACAGAGCTAGATCTGCATCCCTTTTTTTTTATCTTTTATTTTGAGACAAGGTCTTGCTAAATCACTAAATTGTACAGGCTGGGCTCAAACTCGTGATTCCCCTGCCTCGGCCTCTTGGGGTGCGTAGATTTTAGGCCTGTACCATCACGCTGCACTTACTGGTAGGTATATTTACACATTCATATCAAATAATCCAAACCTTTCTATGATTCACTTTTCTCTTCTTGTTTACCACTGTAGTTTTGAGATTTATCCATGTCAACACATACAGTTGAAGTTCGTTACCTATAACTACTGCATTCAGTGTATTAATTTGCTACTCTTTATGTACCCATCCTCCTATAGATGGAAACTAAGTGATACTGAGTTTTTTTATTTTGAAATTCTAAAATCTCATGTTTTGAAAGATGTTTGTGCAGCAGGGCACTGCTCTGCGAGTTCCGGGGATCCCACCAGTTTTAGTTGGGCGACGAGTTTATAGACAGAGCTTCATTCGGCCTTGGGGAGGGAGAACTGAGACCCAGGTGGCAAGGTGGGAGAGGCTGACACACCAGGGACAAACAAAAGTTCTACATTTGACCAAACTCAAGTTTGGCTCTGGAAACTTTTTCAAGCTCCATCTGTGCACATCTTTATAAAACCCAGTTTTAGTAAAAACCCTCCTAAATTAGTTTAGGTGAAACGCACCATGCCCCTTGCCATCTGATCAGGCTTCTTATCCTCCACCACCTCCAGGTAATCACTCAAAGAATACTGCGAGGTAGATTTAGCTAAGATCCCACCTTACCCCCATGTTCCCTCCCAGTAACTGTCCATCCACTGACCCTGCACTGCACCTTGGCTCTCAATGCCCTCTTGCCCAGGCTGTATCCAGAGCTGAGACAAATCTTTCTCCCCCCACTGCAAAAATCACATTGCAATGAACCCCCATACCCATTGCAATGGTCTGAATAAAGTCTGCCTTACTGTGCTTTAACAAGTGTCACTGGATAATTGTTTCTGTAACAGGAGTGACCAGGCTTAGAGTCACTCCTGAGATCCAGCACACAGTCCCTCCAGCTAGGTTTCAGGAGCAGGATAGGAGGAAAACCAAGAGCACTACAACCGCAGGCCCTTGAGAAAGGAGTCCTCACACCACGTGGAGAAACCCCACCCCCAATGTGGTGTAGACACATCAGAGAGACATGACAACCCAGAGTGGCATCAGGGACAGCAGCACACAGCCACAGGAGTGACCAGCCACAGCGGGTCAGGTGGAACAGTGAACAGGCAGCCAACTGAGGGCCAACTATTCTTCTCCATGGCCTGTGGCAGTTCCCAAATTGTCATCCAATGCACGAATGAGGGGGGCAAGATCTGCCTGTGTTTCTTCCATCCTGGCAGAACTGAGTCTTGAAATAGAAATTCCATCGATCTCTTCAAGAACAAAGAAGTTCCCTCCCTGGCACACTAGGGTGTGGGTGGAGAGTGATTCCCACTGCATTCTGAGGGAGGAACCTGGATTTCTAGGAAAATAAGCTTTCCAGATTGTAAAATACTAACCTGAATGTTCAAGGACAATTTGGAAGTAGAAAAAAATTTAGTTTGGGAGCACCAAAGACCTGTCAGGGTTGTGTCCACTTTCCTGGTCCTCCAGGTTCCCATAGGACAGCTAAAGAATAGAGCTTTGATGGGAAGCTCCTTCCATCTTGCCCAAGATCCTGCCAGTTCTTAACAAGGCAGGGGCCCAGAGACCCCAGGCAGCTGAAGCTGTAATGCTGGCCTGGAGACAGAAGTGGTTCACTGGACTAGCATGTGCACGGGCGCTAGGTTCAATCCCCAGCACCAGAGGAGGGTGGTTAATTCTTCCCTGGGGAAGCTGCAGTCCCCAGCTGAACTAGAGGGGAAACTGAGTGAGAGAGGGCCTGACCTTGCCCCCATCCAGCAATCAGAAACACAGATCTAGGCCACCTCTCACACATACCCTCCTTCCCCCTGCACTTCTTCCATCTGTGGAGGACGGCAGCCTGGCGTAGGGTCAGGGGTGGCTGGGTGGCTGCCTGTGTCCCCCGCTGCTGGTTCCCTGATAAACTTTGAGTCAAGTGACTTACCCTAGGTCATGAGGGCTACACAACGGAGGAGTTGGGTCAAAACCCAGCCCTGCCTGACTCTGGGGCCCTAATGCTCTGGAGATCTTGGATTCCCTCATGCTCTCTTTCCAGGTCTTAGTTTCCCTGTCTGTCCTCTGAGTGTCCTTGGAGACCACACCACTGTGGAGGGCAGTGGAGCAGCACTGCGAATAGGAAAGTAGGGGCAGGTGCGAGAGCTGACCTCCCCTTCTGGGCCAGGCATGCTTTGCCTCCACAGAACTCTCTCCGCTGCTGAGGATGGAGGCGATTCTTATTATTGGCTCCAAATGACTTTTGCATCCATTTATTTGCTGCATTTTGATTTTGCATTCAATTTCCGGTCCATTCATGGTATCCGTGCTACATGGGGGAATGCAAAATTGAGGCAGCCAGGAGTATGGTTTGGACACAGCTGAGAGCTCCAGCATTTCGTGGGCAGGGGAGAATACTTGACCAACTGCACAACAGAAGAGCCAGAGAGCTGGAGGCTGCCGACTGTCACCCCTGACTCCAGCCAGAATGGGCCAGAGGTGCCTTTGCCCTGAAGTTGGACTCCTGCATGGCCCCCACCCCAACCCACATGCATATCCAAGATGGTGAGATGCCCACGGGGGACCTGGCCAGTCACAAGCAGGTGGGGCTCTGGATTTCTAAAGGCTCTGAAATCCTGCTGGAGTGTGTGGGAGCATTTGAATAGGAAGACCAGGGTTTGAGTCCCAGCTCCAGCCTTTCAGCCTTTCTTCTTCAGGCTCCACCAACAGAGTTTTTCACTCAGTCTGACCTGGCCACTTTTCTGCTCAGCCCTTCCATGGCTCCCTATTGCCCTCAGGCTTGGGCACAAATTCTGCCCTTACAAGCCTTATTCAAATCAACCTTCTCTCTCAGTACTTTCTAAGCTCCAGCATCTCCCAGTAGTTTACCTTTCTCTATGTCCATACAGTAGGTTGTTATCTCTGCCCAAGCCATGTGCCCCACCTTGTTCTCTATGCAAATTTTAAAATTTTTTAGGCAAATTTTTAGATCATACAGATTGTGAAAACATAAGCTCACTCTGTGTACCAGGTATTACACTTACTTATCAGGTTCTACGCTATATTCACTTGGTGTTCACAACCCTGCTAAGAAGGATTTCCATTCCTAGGTCTCCTGAAATCTTCAGGGGCTCAGAGGAGTCAAGCAACTTGCCCATGGCCCCACAGCAAGGTGTCTGTGCAGGCAGACCAACTTGAGAGCCCATGCTCCTTACCTCAGCTTCAGAACCCAGCTCTGAGGCAACCTCCTCAGAGCCCCCAGACACGCACACACACACACACACACCACTCCATCCTTACCCCATTCTCTTTCCTCACCTGGAGTCCCTGTGTGCTCAGGGTGATTCTGATGAGTGCCTCTCCCTCTCCACGTTGCCTTGACTTTTGCACACCTGGCTCAGTTGTGCACTGCTGGAGCTCATCAAAGACAGTGGCTCTGGGTTTCCAATGCCCAGCACAGGATTTGGTACCAAAGATAAATGTCAAGTAGGATTATTCTCATCAGGCACCCTGCAGAGACAGGGAAAGAGCAAGTAAAATAAGAGCTGCCGACAAACCTTGGGTGGCTTCTGGGTGTCCTAACCCTGAGTGGTGACACGAACTGCACAATGAGCAGGAGTGGCTGTCTGGCTCCCCTCCACCCAGACGAGGTGAACCCTTGAGTCCTCAGAGCTTTGACTGCGAACCATCCACAGCCAGCTCCAGACCCCTCTGCCCAATTTCCAGCTGAGGGGAGTTCAGGGGAGAAGGTGGGTGCCAGCCAGAGGGAGGTGGCTGGAAGAGGCCGTATATCACAGTGGCAGCCAAGGCAGGGAGATGGCAGTGATCTTTCTTTACGCTTTGCAGACAAATGAGATAGCTTGAAAATGAATGGCTGCATACTGCCATACTGGGGGCCAGGCCAGTCTTATTCGCTGCTGCATACTGGTGCCTCCACTGCACCCGCTCACAGTCAGTGCTCGGTGCAGATCTGCTGATCGCGTGACTGGGGGAGGGCTACACCGGAAGTCAGGAACCACATCCTGCCTGGCTTGCAACTGAGCCCAGGAGCCACAGTGGGCGCTCCTTAATCCACACAGGAATGGATTTAGTTTAAACATCAACTTTCTCCTCCTCCCCAGTTGCCCTCACTCAGAAGCCCTGGCACCCCCAGCCTCCCCAGGCTGGGTACCCAGGGCTGGGGGGCTACACCTGGATGTGACAGGATAGTGTTGGACTAATATCCAACAGTCAACAGCACCACAGAGGCAGGCTCACAGAGGACAAGCTCATCAAATGTGTTTGTGGGTCCACTGTCAATTCAGGGCTAGGAGAGACCCACACAGGTGATACCACTTGCCCAAGGTCCCAAGGCATGTGGTACAGAGATGCCTGGAGCCACAATGCCAAATCCCTTTCTCTTTGTCTCATTCATTCTTCTAACAAAGGTATAGTGGCAGCTCCTGGCCAGTCTAGGCTTAGAACTTGGGGGGGTTTCATGCTAGCACTAGTCCTCAGGCTGAGGACCAAGGCCCACCCTGGGCCAGCAGGAGCTGTGTAGACAGAATGAGGCGAATGTGAAAGATGAACACAAGAGCCTCTGGCCAGGGTACCTGGACATCCAGCACGAAGCAGAGAGAGGAGTAGAGAGAAAGGCATTTATATCAGAATCATCTATCAAGGACCAACTACGGTCCAGGAACTCAGGATAGAGCAGTGAGCAACACTCAGGGAGCATATATGCTGCTGGGGAGCGATGGCCCTGACCTGTAGTCATCCCGCACAAGGAGTTCTCAAGACAAGACAGCTCCAGGAGGGAGCATGACCTGGGCCACCAGCAGGGCCTGCAGAGTCAGGGAGAGTTTCCTGGAGGAAGTGGTCCTTGAGGTGAGAGCTGGAGGAGGAGGTGGGAGGCAGCAGAGAGGAGAGAGATGGAAAGAGGGAAGGGAGGAAGGATGAAAGCAGATAGGGAAATGGGGAGCAGGAATGTCCATCAAAGGGAGAGAGCTGGAAAAGAGATGATAGGCAAAGAAAAGGATCCAGAAATGAAGGACAGGAGGACCACAAGGTGGAGGAAAGAAACAGCTGGGCTCAGACAGACTGACTGATAAAAGAGGACAGAGGGGTGGGAAAGAGCCTGGGAGGAAGGAGGGCAATGGGAATGAGAGAGAAAGGGCCCGAGGCTCACTCCTGGCTACCGCACTCTCCTGCCTGCCTTTCATCTCCAACACAAAAGAGGAGCGTGCACCCCCAGGGAAGCTAGGCTAGGCAGGAGGGCTGGGGGAGATGCATAATGCATTTCATGCGCAGCTGCCCACCCCTTTCATCTTCCTTTTGTAAGGTTGGGGGTCCAGAGCAGCGCCAGGCTGAGCCAAAGGGAGTGGGGCCAGAGGGAGGTGGGCTGCTGCCAGTGTCCAGGCCTGCAGGGCGGCAAGGGCCCATGGCCCCTCTGCCCACCGCTCCCTCAGGCCACGCTGGTCCTCACTTCCAACTGGAAAGCCCTCCTGCCAAAAGGCTGGCTGATGATGGAATTGTCAAGTGCTCATTGTGAAATAAGGTGTTAACCGTTCACTGGGATGTGTTCACTGCAGAGTACAGTGTTCCCTGTCAACTAAAGTATTTGGTAAGTGGCATGTTTGCTGATAATTCCAGAGCTAATAAATATTTTGCTAATAACTGGTGTTTGCTGTTAGCTAGGATATTTGACAACAAGTAAGGTTTTTGTTAAGTATGCATTCGCACTTAACCAGGGTGTTAACACTTAATGCAGGTGGCAGCTGTTAACTAATGTGTTGAAATCAGCTGTGGTGTATGTCAGTCAAGTGCTCTGGCCCAGCTTTTGTGCCTCAGTTTACCTGCTCCTCTCTCTTCCCTTCCCTCCAGCATCTTATTTGCTGGAAATCCTCCCTTTTCCCTGTCTTGACCTCAGGACGCTCCTCCAATGAGGTGGCCCCATGGTGTCCAGTCCAACTCCATAGTCACAATTATAATTGGTTAGTAAAATGGAAAGTGGAACACTTCCTGAAATGACCTACATTAAAAAAAGAAGGAGAAGAATGTGTAAAATATTTACATAGTCAAAGGACTGACTCTAATAGTGGAGTGATAGCTGGGGGGGGAGCTGTTTCTGGGCCCTGAAATCCTGCAGAGTGCATAAGCTGTGGGCCCTGAGGTGGGCTCTCAGGAGGTACCAGGCTCTAAGGCATGCTCAGGGATCTGCCAGAACACCAGGGCCACCATCTGTCAGTCTTGTCCCATCCCTCCATGCCGCTGGTTGATGCCTGGGGAATGGGAACCCACTGCTGGTTTTCCAGATTCCTGACTCATGTGGCCACAGGAGGCCTGGGGTGTCTGAACTCCAAGGAGTCACTGAGTCACCAAGCAACACTCCTCAAGTCACTGCCCAATCTTGGCCTCAGGACCAAGGTGGGGTTTGCAGCAGCAGACATTAGAGGGACGGGCCAGCTCCATCTTGCAGGGCAGTGCTCTTCCAGGGTCCTTTCACAGATCCAGCAGCAGAGGCCAGGGAGGTGACTCTGTCCCAGATATGTGCCTGCCTTCCATGAGGTCCAGCCAGCTCCTCCAGCTGGCCCCTTCCTAGTAGACCCTGGGAACTTCCGCAACACAGGGAATTGGCAATGACAGGATAGGTCCAACAGTCACCAGCTGCCCCCCATGGCCTGGGAACCTGCTGTGAGTGGAGCTGGAGGGGAACCCAGGCTGTCGGTAGCCTCCAGCCCTTCTCAGCCCCCAGCCTGCCTGGTGTAAGCCATGCTCTCGTAGGATTGCAAACACACTCAGATACACAGGCTCACTACAGTAATGCCCACCCATGACTTCACACCCAGACCAACATACATCATTCCAGGGACACAGAAATGCCCTTTAAAAAAACACTCAGATATATCACACATGTGCACAACAGACACAGGCACTAGACACGCACCCTGCAGACCCTGTGCCCACCACACTGTCTCCCTCCTGGATGTGGGCAGCCTACAATTCCTCTGTCTCCTCAGTCCACACTCCACACACAGGCAAGATATTCACAGATGAATATGTGCATATTAATGACCATGACTTTGCCCCAGCTCTTGGGCAAAACCGCTATCCAGCTCAACTCATCCTTTCCTCTCTGGCCACCCAGCTCCTTACAGAGCCTCCTGTGGCTGCATGGTTCCAGCCCCTGGGCCTTGGCACATGTGCTCTCTTGCTTGAGTACAGTTCTTCCCCAGCCTCCAGTCTGTCTGTTGACTGACTCCTATGCTCAAGTCCAGCATTCTGGGGAGCCTTCCTGACCCCTACTCCAGCCCAGATCTCTCAGTGTGATGCTCTCCTTGGGAATACAGGGAGGAGTGGCAAGGGTTAGTCGAGCATCTTGAGACCAGGTCTGCCTTGGTCTCCTGAATCACCCCTCACCTGGCACAGGACATGGCATGGCATGGGGATCCTTCACATGCAAAAGTGCAATCCACGAATGAATGAATGAATGAATGAATGAATGAATGGCAAGCATGCAAGTATACATGCCCAGAGAGAGATGGAGAAATGTACACTTGAATCAGGAGACCTGATGCAATCCCACTTGCTCCTCTCTGACTAAGTGACTCAGAGAAGTCACTTGACCACTCTGGAACTCCCTGTATGTAATTTCCTATTATTTGTTGAAATGAACAGATCACCCCCATAGCCAGCCTCCTCATGGGTCCACTGCTGGCTCTTGCAACGTTTTGTGCAGCTCCAGAGCAGTCCCTTGTTCCCCAGGTCACTGGCCCAGCTCACATCTGGTACCCCAGCTGGCACCTCTTGGCCAGGCAGAGAGAACAGCTGCAGTTGTCAGACCTCAAGGTGGGCCATGCTGGGCCAAGAGCTGAATGGGCGTGTGCATGTGTGTGTGTGTGTGTGTGTGTGTGTGTGTGTGGTACTAGACATCAATCCCAGGGCCTTACACAGTCTAAGCAAGCACTATACCACTGAGCTACATTGCCAGTTAGTTTCTAATTTTTTTAAAATTTGAGACAGGGTATCACAAGTTGTCCAGTCCTGCCTTGAACTTGCAATCTTCCTGCCTCAGCCTCCCAAGCAGTTGGGATTACCAGCATGCACCATGATACCTGTTATGACAGACAGTTTTTTATTAAGTTCTCTCAACAGCACCCTGATGGCACAGGTGTCTAGGTTCACCCCAGTTTACAGAGAAACAGACAAGTTCTAACAGCTGGGTCAAGGATAAGACAGAGATGTGTGAACCCCTTCCCAGCATACTCCATACCTTCTTTTCCCCCTTCCCCCACCAGTTTTCTTCCTTTGTATGAACAGTTCTCCTCAAGTGCCTTATCTCCTCTACAGCTGACAGCTCCTCCCCACCACTCTGGCCTCAGTTCATCCCTCCAACCAGCAAGCACCTTCCTCCTGGAAGAGGACAGCTGGAGCTGGGTACTTGCCCAGCCAGTTCTTGGCCCAGCTCTGGCATTCTCCACTGGGAAAACAGCTTCTCTTTACGTCACTTTCCCCATGTACAAAGCAGTAATCACGCCACCTAAGACTGTTGTCAGGAACAAACGAGCTAACCCAAGTAGAGTGCAGACCACGTGTCCCTAGTTCCTCTGCGTTCTGATGCTAACAAGCAACCCCCACTGAGAGGCCCAATCTGCCTAAAGTCTTGGATACTCAGTACCCCAGCATTAGCTCAAAGCCAACAACACACAGATGCAAAAGTGCAAAAACCAGCACCGTCACTTTGAAGTGACATCCACAGCACCCCCTGGGATGAAGGAGGCATTGCCTGAAGTCACGCCTTGCTTCCTTTCCTCTGCAGTCTCCTTACCTGGACCCTGCTTCAAAACAGATCACTGTGCAGTGGTGTTTAGCTCAGGCCTGCTGCCTGGGTTCCCCACCTAAGTAATAGGTCCAGCTGTTTAGCACGGATCTGGTTTAGAGCAGATCCTTAGTTCACCTTAATCACCACCATTTTATTTCTTGACACTTGTATTGCTCAGCTTTCCCATTACTGGGACAAAGTACCTGATAACAGCAATTTAAAGAAGTGGTTTATTTGACTCACAGATTCAGAGGTTCCAGTCCATGATCTGCTGGTTCCCAGGCAGAAGCATCACGGTGGAAAAGTTCTGATAGAAGTTGCTCAGTTCCTGTCCTAGGGGAAGCAGAGAGCAGGGAAAGAGCCAAAGAAAAAGGTACCCTGGAGTGGAGAGCTGCATGACTCTGGTGACTTAACTTCCTTCAACCAAGTCCCAACAACGCATTTAACTATGAGCTCATCACTGGATTCGTTCATTGACGACATCAGCACTCCATGACCTAATCAGCTTCTAAAAGTCCCCTTCTGGCACATGAGCCTTAGGGAAATACTGTATTTTTGATCCAAACTGTTATACCTATATGCAAGTACAGTACAACTACAGTTATTCCCCCAGGGTCTACAGCAGATCCATCCCAACCCTCTCCATACCAAAATCTGCAAATGCTCAAATCCCTTATATAAAATAGTATAGTATTTGCCTATGATCTATCTAGATTACCCATAAGACCTAATACAATGTAAATGCTGTATAAATAGTTGTTATATTGTATTATTTTGATTGTTGTGGGTTTTTCATGTGTAGTTTTTTTGTTTTCCTTTTGTCTGAGTGTTTTTGATCTGTCCTTCTTTGAATCCAAAGCTGCAGAATTTAAAGATACAGAGGCAAAAAAAAAAAAAAAAATACAGAGGCCAAACTGTGTTTTTGCTCCTCTGGATCTTAATTTGCTCATCTATAAAATGAGCACAATGGTGCCTCTCTGGAAAAGTCTTCACTGAATAACTGAGTGAAGAAACAGATAATTTCTCACCTTTGCAAGGGGTAGCCCAGTGAAAGGACAGTGGCTACCGTCCTTGTCACCCCCAGATGCCTTCCCAGTCCCCGCCTCTGTCCTCTCCATATTTCCTTTCCCCAGAAGGAGAGAAGTTTCCTTCTGAATCTAAATGTCATCTTGAGATCAGCACTTGAACACCTTTCCCCATTGCCACATCCCTCCCACCCATAGCGTCCCCTCACAGAGGCCTGGGCAGCCATCCCACCCAGGGCGTGCTATGCTGGCACTGGATATGCTAACTCAGTCATAGTTACATTTTCAGGAATTTTGAGAACCACTTGCTAAACTGTTGGCAACTTGAAATACACCACTGGGGAAGAATTGACACCACTGTACCTGACAGGCACTGCAGGTGTGACTTTCTGTGGAATGGTGCCCACCGGTGCCCGAGGAAATCCATGGCTTACCCACACTCCCGCCTGAGCCCCAGCCCCATCTGGATATCAAAACTATTTTATATTTTCATAAGTTAAAAGAGCTAAGTCACTTTCCTTTCTGCATGTGTTCTTTTTGCAGATTTCTGTGGACAAGTGATTTACCTAGGGGAAAAAATATTCACAGCCAATTCTTACTACCTCCTTCCTAACATACATTCTCCTAGAAAGCCCATCTTGGCCTTCCTTGAAAGATTTCTTGACTTGCAGGGGCTTAGAAATGCTGACTTTTAGAAACTTTAAGTTAGAAGGACTTTGGATTCTAGAATTCTGAAACCCAAGACTCCTGTCTTAGACTCAGAACATTCCAGTTAGGGAAGTCTCAGCTTCTTCAGAGATTTGATTCCAGAGTGATTGGGTAAGCAAATGTTTCAGTGTAGTGCAGTCAAAAGTCCATTGTTAAAAAGCGAGACCTTTTTACATCATTAGCTGGAGTATAAATGAGCACAACTACTATGAAAATCAGTATGGAGATTCCTCGAAAAACTAAAAGTGGACATTTCTTGTGACACTGCTATACTCCTTCTAGACATCCAAAGAAATAAAGACATCATATTACCATGATACATGTATACCAGTATTGATAGTAGCACAGATACTAATAGCTAAATCTTGGAAACAGCTTATCAACAGATGAATGGATAAAGAAAATGTGATATTTATATATAATGAAGTACTATTCACCCATAAAGATGAGTAAATCTGAGTCATTTGTACAAAAAGGAAGCACCTTGAGGCCATAATGCTAAGTGAAATAAATCAGACAACAGAAGGTTAAATATTGCATGATTTCTCTTACATGAAAAACCCTAGGTATAAATAAAGAGCAAAATCAAAGATAGACGATATGGAATAGGGAGGAGATGGAGGAGGATAGAGGGAAAGGGGAGGGAAGGAAGGGAAAAAGAAATTTTAAAAGATTAAGATACAATACATATATGTACCATCCCCATGAGAAATGTATTCATTATGTATCATAAACATATACCAATAAAACAGTTTCCTCTGTTGGAGGCCAGCTTGGGCAATTTAGTAAGACCCTGTCTCCAAAAAAAATTTTTTTATATATTAAAGGGCTGGGGTGTGACTCAGTGGTAAAGCACTTACCTACAGTGCATGAGGCCTGGATTCAACTCCCAGTACTGAAAAAAGTCTCCCAGGTAAACCTTTACCAGAGACCACACCCCAGAGACCATTCAGCTCTCTACAGTGGTCCTACTTTTTTTTCTTCCACAAAAGGAACAAATCCCTGCCTTTTGAGTTGAGGAGATGAAGTGTTTGGTGTGAGTTCAGGGTGATGGTAGTGAAACATGTATCTTTAAATCCTGGAATTCACCCAAGGCGGCATTGTGCCCACGTTCACCACGAGCACTGGGAAGCGCAGCCCCAGTAGCCTTCAATCCTGGTGGAGTACACAGAAGCCCGCGTGCATGCTTCTCCCTCTCCCAGTCAGAATTGAAATTCATTTGCAGAAAATTTAAATACTAGAAATGGGATGTGGGAAGGGACCTCACTGCCAAGCCCCATCAAATCCTGAAATCTCCCCTCATAGAATCCCTCAAAGAGTTCATTTGATCTCCGAATTCCTGCAGTGTTAGGGAACTTACCCCCCTCCAAGACCACCAGGCCACTTCCAATCACCTTTAACTATATTTCTGAGACAAAACGCATCTTCTTGCACCTCTGATCACTAACAAACATTTATAAAGGGTCTTTTTCTGCAGAAACAGGGGACATGGAAATCAGACCCTGCCTGAATCCACAAAGTACCAGTGCTGAGGTAAAAATAATGCTGTGTTCATGCAGAGAAGACCCACCCCAAGTTTACATGTAATTTTACATATAAATTTTACATGTAAATTTTAATTTTACATGTTGGCTCCACCCCAAGTTTACATGTAATTTTCTGAGGATTCTTAGGCCCCTCAAGTTCCATCATCTAGTCCAAATCTCTTGTATTGCAGATGCAAAAAAGAAAGAAAGAAAAATCACATACAGGGAATGGGGAGACACTTCCTCAAGATCAAGGTCATGCAGCACTGAAGCCCAAGCTTCAGAATCAGGATCCAGACCCCTGTGACCCACTCCTGCAGCAGCCCTCCTTTCCCATCCAAGCCTAGACAAGCCCAAGCTGAAATCTGAAGCAGAACCCCCCTCTCTCCCAGCCCCACCCCATCCCTGGGGCTGAGGACTTGGATTTACACGACAACCTCCAGCCATTCGGAGCCACAGGAGAGCCTGGCATAGGCCCAGGCCACTGAAGGGGGCGGACAGCTGGGCCGGTGATGGGTGGTTTTAATATTTAAACACAGTTTGCTGCCGCTGCACAGCCGCGGGCCAAAGCAGCTGCCTCCTCTTTCTTCTCTTTCCTTCCTTCTTTCCTTCCCTTTTTTTTTTTTTTTTAATCTTTAATGTCTCCTGCCAGCCACCAGTGGGGGAGGTGACGTTCCAGTGTCATATTTCAAAGGGTTGCCACAGCTGGAGGGATATTCAGAGCATTTCGAGCCAATCCATTGTGTATAAATATATAGATATATATATATAGGTTTCATTATCCCCTTCAGGGCTGTCAGAGAACATATTCTTTTAATATGTATAATATATTTGAGCTGCTACATGACTCGCAGGAGGAGGGAGGGGGCCCACAATTGACATTTCAGAGGCATTTCCATAGACAGAAAAACTGCGACTTTGGGGAAGGGGAGAAGTCTGTTCAGTTCAGGGCGGCCTCTGGAGCCCTGTCGCTGGGCAGGTATGGGCACTAAAATGTAACTCTATCTGGTGCCTGGGCCCTGCACAGGTTTTTATTTGCTTCCCTAAGGTGATTCATCTAGTCTTTTTGGGCACCTGTAATTTTCCATTGTTAAGTGGTATGCACTGTTGTAACAAAGGATTCGGGGGCAATGTTCCCGTCTGTGGCACAGCCAACAGAGGTCCAAGGCCATATGCTTACTATATGACCTTGGGCACCCTGCTTAAGCTGCCCTCTTATGTCAGTGGAGACAGCAGGCCTGCCTTGCCAGGCAATCACAGCACACATATGACGTGTCTGGGGGTAAGAGGGCTGAGCAGAGATCATGGGGTTCCCAGGAAGAGATGCTGAAAGTGACACTGAAAGACATCCCTGCAGAGTCAGGGAGAATGTTTCCTGTGCCTGCAAGGGACATTTTGGTCATTTGAAACCCACTTGTGGGTTGGGTCCAGAGAGACTGGGTTACCCTCCACTGCCAGACTTGACTTGATGCACCCTCAGGACCTCAGCTTCCCCTCTGTGCCCTCTGCAGGACACAGACTTCAGCCTCTGAGTCCTGTTTTGCTTAATAGTGCCTGCTGAGTGCGCCCATAACCACTTCACAGAAGGCAAAAGAATGTTTTCCTCAGTAGTACTTAGAAATGAAGTCACAATAAGACAGTGATTTGCTTTTCCTCTCTCTCTGGCGGCCTTGTGGGGCTCCACTTCTGCCTTCCCCAGGGTCTGGCCACTGGGTGAGGACAGAGATCTCTAGATGGTGGAAACAGGTGAAAACTCCTGGGGAGAGGCTCCCAGTGGGCTCAGATGGGCTGCGTCAGTGGGAGAATAAAGAGAAAGAGTGGTTCCCTTTTTCAGGGTCCCTATAGCACTGCACACAGCTCTTAACTTTAATCACCTGCTTGCTTCACTCCCTCTTCTTGGTCAAGATGCACATCTATGCATCTATCACCCAGCTTCCTTCCATCCAGCATCTACTAGCAAAGATGCTTCAACCCTGCTGTAAATTCTGTCTAGAACCCCGAGCCACTAGCATCCCCCCTACACTGCATTATGGCTTCAGCTTCCTCCCTGGCCTCTGACTTCCATTCATGCCTCAGCCACCCCACTCACCACCCAGGGCCAGAGGGGCTTTAAACATGATAAATGTGACCATTTCCTTGCCGGATTTCTCCCCTTCCACTTGCCTTGCCTTCGTATGACTGGTTCTCATCTTTCCCTGCTAGGTTTAAATGCCGCCTCCTTTAAGCGACCATCCCTATTTCAGTGACAGGGGCGTCCTCCCTTCCTCCCGGCCCTTTTGTGGCTTCCCTCCAACCTTGCAGCATCATTTGAAATTATTTGTTGATGTTTAATTGTTTGGCAGTCCCCATCCCATCCCTGGATGGTGAGCTCCCTGGGAACAGAGCCTGGTGTTTCTCTTTGTTGCTTTCGGCTCCGGCCCCATAAGCCGCACAGGCTGACACACAGTGGGTCCTGGAGGGACAGCAGGGCACCATTTGGTCGGCTGGAGTCATTACGGGCTCAGCCTGGTAGATCAGGAGAATGCACGGCTGGCACTGATGATAATCCGCGGAGGAGCAGGGCCTGGAGCCGGAGTGTGAGGACGGCTCAAGCAAGGAGTCCCCTGGACACCACCCCCTAGCCACAGGTGTCTGCTTCCTTTTGTATCCATTTCACAAGCCCGTGGACCCTTCCTTATGCTGAACAACCCACAGGGTGGCCAGTCCCCTGGCCTTGTCCTCCAGGCCTCAACCCTGGCTCGCTTGCACGCTTCTTGGCAGCCAAAGAAGGTCTCTCAGGGGCCTGAGAAGTCACCAAGTCCATTCGTTCCCCTGCCCTTTCCACCCATAGACCCACCTCCTCCCATCCTCATTAAGTGTAGACTAGTGCTTGGTGCTGTGGAGTTTAGGATTGGGTTTAAGAGACTTGCGTAGCCCCCTTTTGGAGCCTCAGTTTCCCTTTCTGAACAATGGAGTCTCAGCCACGTCAGCGCGGAGCACTGGCTCCCCCTGCTGGAGCACGGAGAGCGCGCAGGCCGCGCTCTCTGCCGATCCCGGTGATGCCCACCCACAGACCTGGCACAGGCCAGAGTGCGGCGCCACGGGTCTGGAAGCTCAGACAGTGTGAGACTCACAGGTACACAGAGACACAAATACCCCCCGGCCTCTGCGGTCCAGACCACCCTAAAACAGGGACATCATGCAAACCACCCTTTACCCAGACAGCCCCAGTCCTTTAGCCCCAGAAGTACAGAAAGCAAAGGGCGACTACTGGCAGAAGGTGTGGGCAGACGTGCGGGGTGGGGTGGGCTGTCCACGTGTGTCTGCGTCCTGGAGGCCTCTCGGGGTGTAGGAAGGAAAGGCAGGAGGTGCATAACACCCCATGCCTGGGACAGGCTCGGTCCTATGAGAGAAGAGAAGCAAAGCACCAGTGCTCCAGCTCAGGCCATTCTGGTGTGGGGTAGAGAGATCCCTGACCTCCCTGCCTGGCCATGAGGTAATGCACAGGCCCCTGCCTTGGGTGTCATCCCAGTATCCCCTAGGACCACAGCAGGATCCTGCAGCTGGGTTAGAGGTTCCAGGAGGTCTCCAAGTTCCTGGCCTGGAGCCCTGATGTTTGCAAATCAGGCTTGCTGGCTTTTTATTCACTCCTTCTCCTGGACTTGCTGAGTACCCGCCACACACTACATGTTCACTGGGCATGGTACACACCCTGTGAGGACACAGTCACACCTCATGGAGCTGACCTCCAACAAAGGATGGGAAAGAAACAAGCAAATAAGCAACATAATGTTAGCTGATAATCCAGGGATTCCACTGCTCAGCATACCCAAGGGAAATAAAAGCCTACATCCCTGTGTACTATGGTTTGTCCCTTGAAACTCAGGTGGAAATTTAATCCTCACTGTGAGACATTAAGAAGTGGGACCAGATGGATCATGGTATCAGAGTTGCCCTCTGAACAAGAGCTCTCCTCTTAATGGTTCATCCTGAGAATGGGTCTGCTACCCAAGCTGGTATACTCAGGGCTGCCACGCAGTTCCTGACCTGAGCCTTGTGATGCAGTGTGCCACAGAAGGACTCTACCAATAAGAAGGCCATCGCCAGATGCAGCCCCTTGACCTTGCACCAGAACTATGAGCCAAAATAACCTTTCTTTATGTCATTCTGTGATATCGTGTTGTCAGCACCAGGAAATGGACTGAGACACTGCGTTTATACAAACACTTGCACAAAAATATTCATAGCAACTCTATTCCTTATTAGAACCAGCATAGGTGTCCATCAACAGGCTAGTATATAATCAACCTGGTACATTCATGCATCAGGACAGAGCTCCACAACAAGACAGACTGAACAACCGAGACTCAGGCTATGTGCATGAACCCAAAAGCATTATGCTGAGCCAAAGAAATCAAACTCAAAAGCCAGATGCGGTGGTCCATGCCTTTCACTCCAACTATGTACATACTTAAGAAGCGAGGGCAGGAAGACTTCAAGTTAGAAGCCAGCATAGGCAATTTAGCAGGATCCTACCTCAAAATAAAAAGTAGAAAGAGCTGGTGCTGTAGCTTAGTTTTAGTGGTCTTACTTAGCATACATGAAGCCTTCAGTTCAGTCCGCAGCATTCGGGTACTGAGTACTGACCCAGTAACAGCAAGTATTATAGAAAGAAAAGGAAATCAAACACAGAAGAGGACACGCCAAAAAGCTGAGCTTAGTGACAGGAAACTGGAGTGCTGGGCATGAAAGAAGCTATGTAATTGGACCTTTGGAGATAACAGAAATGTTGATTGGATAGTGGTTACCAGGACACGTATACTGGTCAAAACTCACAGCTTGGGTGTGGTAGTGCACACCCATAATCTCAGCACTCAGGAGGCAGGAAGATTACTGTGAGTTTAAGGTCAGCCTGAACTACATAGCAAGACCCTGCCTAAAAAAGCAAAACAAAAACTGATCAAAATGTATGCTTTAAATGAATGTATTTTATTGTATGTAAATTATACCCCAAAAGAGTTAATTTTGGAAAAAATATGATACCAAGACAGATAAGACAATAAGATGAGGGAAAGAAGTGTATTTTAGTACCAGGGATTGAACTCATGACCTTGCAATTGCCAGGCAGGCGCTCATGCCGCTGAGCCAAATCCCTGACCAGAGAGGTATATTTTGGATAATGCTATCAGAGTTGCCCTTCTGAACAAATTATAGTGGAGTTGAGACCTGGATGGAATGAGGAGCTGAACTTGAGGATACTAAAAGTAAAACAATACAGATAGTGGGGCCAGCAAGAGCAAAGGCCCTGAGGCAAGCTGACCCCTCTGCCCAGGCCCAAGAAATTGACACAAAGTTTGTGCTAGTGTGTGTGTAAGGGTTGCCACTTGCTGCCTTCATTAAAACAGTAAAGTGTCTGCTCCCCCTTCCCTGTCTGGCCGTGCCCTCACGGACTGTCCTGAGGTGGAGGGCATTGGAACCCCCATCAGCTTGGGGGTTAGTGCAGCTCTACCTGCACTAACGAAGCCTGGGGAGGTAGGGGTGACCCTGGCATCTCTGGCTTGTTTTGTTTTGGGGTTCCCATGAAAGCAGACCCTTAGGCAAAGGTTTGGGTGCTGGGGTTTCTTTGGACATGGGCCTAGGAAGCACATTTCAGAGCGCAGAATCCAGTCAGGGAAGGGTAGGTTGTTAGTGAGTGACTCCCTGCTGTGTAGTGCAACAGAGGAGCTCGGAGTAGGGAGGAACCCCAAGGGCAGCACGCTCAGAGCTGCCGCACCGACAGCAGACCCAGAGCAGACCCTGGGCCATGGCCCAGTTCCTTGTCCCACTGGGCAGGGCAAGTCTTGCCACCTTGTGTGTAGGTGGAGCCATCTCAGTACTTGGCAGAACTGGGCTACTTGCAAGACAGGATGAGGGAGGACGTGGGCAGGGCGCCACCATGGCCACAGCAGCATCTGACTGGGGAGATGTGAGGAGCCCTCTTGCCACAAAGAATTCTACACATTTCATTTCACTGCAGTAAATGATAATCTAAGCCTTATAATGTGAAATGGAGCCACTTCAACTTGGCCCACTCTGGAACACCCAGTTAGAAGCAGCCTGGCTCCTTCAAGCCCCAAACCAGGGCTCCCCCAACTCCTTGCCTACTTCACTCCCATGTCCAGTCAGAACCTGAGGCCTGTGGATTCTTCCCTCCTCCTCATTCCATAGGCTTTGGTCTCCTGTCCTCCAGCTAAGCACTCCTCACTTCATCCAGCTGAGCCCAAATGTGATTTCACAGAGCCAATGTCATCATGCTCCTCCCTCACTCTAGTCTTGCTGAGGCTCCCACCATCCTCGGCAGCATTGGTCAAATTTCTGCCCTGGTTTCACCTGCATTTATTTATATAATACATTTCCTTCCTACTTGCCTTTTTGATTTGTATACCTCTATGTTAAAACACTGAATTATTGAAATAATTTAGACAGGGAAAGAAGACTTTGGTGCAAAGGTGACATCAGAGTTGAGTCCTAAAGGATGGGAAGGAACCAGCAAGACAAAAGGGCTGGTGGCAGGACCCTGGGCAGAGGATGCAGTCTGTGCAGTGTCCCTGAGGAGGAAAACTGTGTGTTCTCCAGAGGAGTGGAGGCCAGGGCCTAGAAAGCACTGTGAGTGAGACACAACCTACTGATTTGTCCAGGTTGTACCAGTTGTACTTGAACTCGTGTGTGCTTGAATGTATGTACACACACAGGTCTGTGCAATGTTATCACAGGTGTGGATCTGTGTGGCCACCACCACAGTTGGGACCAGCAATTTCAGCTTTCCAGGGATTTTCTGCATCACATTATTTATTATTTATTTACTTACCTAGTTATAGCAGGACTGAACCCAAGGTCTTTACACCCTTAGCCTGTCACTTTTTCTTTTCTTATCTGAGATGGTCTTGATAAATCATTAAGTTGTCTGAGCTAGGTTTGAACTTTTGATCCTTCCACCTTAGCCTCCCAGAGTGCTGGGATTACAGGCATGCACCACCACATCTAGCTGCATTGCCTTTTAAAATAAATACACCCACTCACCTGTTCCTTCTGTGTCTGTAACTCCTGGAAACAGTGATCTCTTCTCAATTATTACAGTTTTGTTATTTTGGAATGTGCTAGAAATAAAGTCATATAGTATTACATCTAGGACTGACTTTTTTCACTCAGCATAATTGTTTGGAGATTGCATCTATGTGGCTGCACATATCCATACATGGTCCTTTTATTGCTAAATAGTATCCCATGGTAGGTACATCACGGTTTATTTAACCATTAACCTGTTGAGGAATATTTAGCTCATTTCCATTTTGGGTCTGTTACAAAGAAGCTGTCATAGACAGATTTTTGGTGAACATAAATTTCCACTTCTGTAGGATAAATGCCCAAAGGCATACTTGTTGGGTTACAGTAATTGTGTGCTTAATTTTTATTCATTTATTTTTGAGACAGGCTCTCACTTTGTAGTTCAATCTGGCCTTGTACTTTTTAGCCCAGGCTGCCCTTGAACTCATGGTGATCCTCTTGCCTCAGCCTCTTGAATGCTGGGATTACAGGTGTGTGCCACCATGCCTAGCTGCATGCTTAATTAAAGAAATTACTAATCTATTTTCCAGAGTGGTTGTATCATTTTACACACCCACCAGCAACGCATGGATGATCCAGTTTGTCCACATCCTCACCAGCATTCAGTGCTGCCACTCCTTTTTCTTTCAGGCATTCTGATATATATATATATATATAGTGATGTCTCATTGTGGCTGGGCTTTGCATTTCTCTGATGGCTAATGATGCTGATGATCTCTTCGTGTGTTTATTTGTTGTCTACGCAGTTTCTTCAGTGAAATGTTTGTTCATGTCTTTTGCCCATTTTCTAATTTTTTTACTTTGAGATTTGGTATATTCTAGATACTAGCCCTTTTTCAAATATTTTGTTTCAGTCTGTAGCCTGTCTTTTCATCCTCTATGCAGTCTTCTATGAAGCAAAATTCAGAGTCAAAATTAATAAGGTCAGTTTTCTCTTTCATGATCTTGCTTTCAATATGAAGCCTAAAAATTCTGTGTCTAGCCCTAGACTATAAAGAATCATCTTTTCTTCTTTTCTTTTCTTTTTTCTTTCTTTCTTTCTTTCTTTCTTTCTTTCTTTCTTTCTTTCTTGGCAAAAGGCTTATATTTTTACATTTAAGTCTATGATCTATTTTGAGTTGATTTTGTATAATGCATGAGATTCAGGTTGATCCTCTGATAGTTTTTGCCTATCACTGTCCAGTGCTCCAGTGCCATACATTTTAAAGGTTCCTTTTCCTCCAGTGCATGACTTTTGTGGTGTCTTTGTCAAAAATCAACTGGCTCTATCTGTGGGGGTCTGCTTTGGATTCTCTATTGTGTTCCATTCCTCTATGTGCCTGTTCCTCTGCCAGTAATATGCTATCTAAATTTCAGGGGGTACACAGTATCCTTAATATCAAATAGAGTCACTTCTCCAACTTTATTCTTCTGGGCTTTATTATTCTAGGGTTTGTGCCTTTCTGTATAAACTTTACAATAAGCTTGTCTCTGCTTACCAAAAATTTTTTCTGGGATTTTTATAAGAATTGAGCTAAAATATAAATCAGTTTGGGGAAAATTGACATCTTTACTATGTGAAGTCATCCAATCATAAACATAGGGCCTCTCCATTTATTTATGTCTTCTTTGATCTCATTTATCAGCATTGTATGATGTTCAGCATACAGATTCTGCACATTTTTTTATAAGGTTAGACCTTATATCTCATTTTCTTTGGAGATATTATAATGGTATTATTTTAATTTTTGACTTTCATATGCTTGTTGTTGGTACATGGAGATAAAACAAAGTTACTTGATCTTAAAAAAAATGTATTAATGTGGGATTCTATTTCTGCCTAGGATATAGAAAACTGCAAGAGAACATTGCATCCATCCCCGCAATAAGAAAAACAATTTGCCTACAAAATCATAACTTGTCTTGAGCTCATCAGAGAATAAAAATCACAAGGCAACCATGTGAATTGCATTCTAAAAGACCCACAGCAGGGCTGGACCTCTGCACTGCACTCGCTTCGGCTGCTTTTGGGCTGCATCTTATTGCTTGCTGGAGCTCAGGGAGCCAGAACATTCAGGCGCAAGTCACATGAAGTAGATTTGATATTTACAGACTGGCAGCAAGGGATAGCAGGAGCCTGGTGCTCCAATGAGCAAGTTTTCCAAGGTTCAGGAAAATGACCAAGAAAATAGAGTCTCTCAGCCTGTGCCCTTCTTTTGTACCCTAGGGGTGATCAAGCATGCTAAGCCAATGTGTTGCAGGGCATTCTGTTGCTAAAAGGGGTTCTGTGATGGTTGACTGACTGCATCAACTTGAGTAAGAGAAGTTTAAATCAGCCCAGCAATTCCACATCTTAGGGTGTGAAAGACCCACCCAAGGGGCAGATTGTCACCTGGATGGTATAAAGGGGAAATGAAGAAAGACAGATCTGCTTCCATTTCTTCAAAGGAGCTCCAGTCTTCACCTTCACCTTGGACATCATCTCCTGGCTTCTAATGCCTCTGGCACAGATCCTTCAGCCTTCTGGCATGGACCCTTCAGCCTTCCGTTGCAGACCAATTGACCTCCTGATAAGACTCATACACAACACTGCAGTGAGCACCAGACCTTCAGCTAAGCCCTCTGCATTCTTCCTCACCTGACTCTGTGGGTGGCCAGATTGTAAGCCAACCTTGTAAATTCTTATATATTTGTATATCTTGTATTATATCTGTTTCCCAAGTAAATACTGCCTGGTCCAGGTAAGGACAAAGCCCAGCAGCCAGCTCCTCCCTATCTCAGGATGCTGCAGTCTCTGGATATAATTATTCTTGAAAACTATAAGTAAAAAAAAAAAAAAAAAAAAAAAGGTTGGCCCAAGGTCACCTGAAGAACTGTCCATCTCCCACAAATGTCTTCACCCTTTGCACAACACAAAAATTAGATATGCTGATATCCCCTTGTGGTGCACGTGTGGTGAGACACTGTTCAAGGTGTAAGTGTGTAAATAAGATGACCGATGAGCATGGAGCAGAACGCAAAAAAATGCTCAGCACTCCAGGCTTACGTCAAGCATACACTGGAGGAAGTTGCAATCTGTGGAAAACTCCGAGTAACTAGAGCAGTAGCAAAGCCAACCCCACAGCAGTGTGTCAGTTTCCAGGCATAACCACCACTCACTTCAGTGTCTGCTTTTGTTTCACCATATTGTCCGGTCGTTTAAAATTTTCAAGATACACACACACTAGGAAGACAACAATGCAACCCTTTTTCAGGTCAACAGAACAGTCAACAGAAAAAACCCAGAGGTAATCCTAATGTTGGAAGTACCAGACAATTTAATTACAAGTAAACTGCTAAAGGATCCAGTAGAAAAGGTGAACAATTTGTGTGGACAGTGAATCTCAGAAAGAAAATAGAAGCTATAAAAGCGTGTCAGATTATAATGTTAGGATAAAAGTATATGATTGAGAGGCAAAATGCCTCCAATGGACTTAACAGCAGACTAGACACAGTGAAGAAAGAATCACTGAGCTTTGTTATAAGCCAGTATAAGTTATCTAAACAAACTCAAAGAGAAAAAGAGAATTGGAATATTAAAAACAGGACTTCCAAGAGCTATCGAACAATATCCAAGAAACTAATAAGCATCTACTTGGGGTTCCAGAAGGAGAGTGGAAGATAACAGGAAAAGAAAATATTAGGAAAAAATGACTGATGGATGTCAAAAATCACTGAAAGACAAAAATTATGGATCTAAGAAAATCAGAGAATGCCCCCAGCAGGATAATCTGTCTTTCTGTCTCACTGTTCCTATCTTTTTGTCTCTGTCTCTCTGTCCCTGTCTCTGTCTTTCTGTCTCTCTGTCCCTGTCTCTGACTCTCTGTCCCTGTCTCTGTCTCTGTTTCTGTCTTTCTCTCCCTCTCCCTCTCTCTCTCTGCCTCTCTCATCTCAATTAAAATGCTGAACACCAAAAATCAAAAAGTCTTGAAGGAAGACTGACACAAAAGACATATTACAGTTAGAAGAACAATAATAAGATTTACAGGTGAAGAGGTGGGACAAGATTGCAGTCCAAGACCATCCAGCAATTGTTTCCTCTTAGAATTTGAGCAATAACCATGCATGATATTACCTTCACAAGACCTAAAGACACAGATGAGTATAGCATCTGGCTGCAGCTCTAGATGTTCTTGGGGGAAGGTCAGTGAGAAGACTGAGAAAATAAAGAAAAAGAGACAAAAGCTGGAGTCAGGTGGAAACTTCTCTCCTGATGGGAGGAAAGGAACTGCTCAACCACTGTAGGGGCATTCGTTTATACATTTAGCAAGATAAAGTCACGTGAAACCCCTTTGCCTAGCAATCCATTACTTGGATTGCACTGGGGCTTGGTGTTCTCTGGGCTGGAGCAGCTTTTTCATATGCCTCACCCCAGACACTTTTTGTTCTCCAGAAGGCTTTGCTCCAGACCAGCACCTGTGATCAATTTCCAGCTTCAGCTGCTCCCAACAGATGAGGGATGATGGGACCTAGGTTTATCATAAGAAAAGACATATCAAAGATTCCCATTGCTTTGGGCCCTGATTTTATCCCAGTCTCTCACTTTATCAACCTACCACTGCCTCCTCCTAAAAAGTCTCAACAACATGACTGCATGTCCTTAATATACCTAGCAACTTCACTTTCCCCCACATTTCCACCTTTACTCTTCCCAACCCTAACCACACCTGGTTCATCGATGGGAGATAATATAAACCCACACCCAACTCCCTTACCAGGGACTCTCTTCTGATTCTATCATAGAAGTGTCAGCTCTCCCTCCATCTACCATTGCACTATTTATGCACTTATGCTAGCTAAGATCCTACAAGTTAACATATATACAGACTGGGCCAGGGAGATGGCTCAGCAGCACAAGCACCTGCCTGGAAAGTTGTGAAGTTGTAAGTTTGATCCCTGGTACCAAAAAATTTAAAAAAAAAACCCTATATACAGACTCCAACCATGCTTTTTACATACTACATTGTCACACTGCTGTCTGGGCAGAAATGGGGTTTCTCATCTGAGGATCTTTGATTATTCATGCCCCACTCACTAAAGCCCTTCTCCAGCCCTCCCTATTGCTGACTTGGGAGGAGCGAATACCTCACTGCAGAGGGCACCAGAGGCCTTCAGATCCCATAGCCGCGGGAAACACCTTTGCAGATAAACTGTAGCTTCCCCCTCTACATCCCTGAGGGTCAATATTTTGGCCTTTCTGCCATGACCCCAGCCTATTCCCTTTCTGAATGCCCACAGTATAAAGACCTCCCCACCACAGATGGATGGTTCCTAAGCCAGGGAAAGTTCCTCCTTCCCGTGTCACTGGCCCACATCATTCTTTGTGACAATTTTCATGCAGGCTATAAACCCCTAGCCATACTGCCTGAGCCTCTCATCTGCTTTCCATCCTGGAAGACTCTTTTCAAAACTATCACTGCTCAATGCCCTGTCTGCCACACAACTACACCTCAGGGTAAAGAAGCCCCCTCTTCCCTACACATTAAGCACAAGGCTTTTCTCCAGCACAGGACTAGCAAACTGATTTCACCCACAAGCCATGAGTAAAAAAGCTAAGGTACCTCCTAGTCTAGGTTGATACATTTACTGGATGGATGGAAGCCTTTTGCACTGGCTCAGAAAAGGCCTCAACTGTTATCAACTCTCTCCTCCTCCATTCAATCAGACAATGGCCCAATTTCATCGGTCAAATTACCTAGGAGGTAATGTGGTCCAATGCAACCTCCCCACACCCTACACTGGCCTCAATCATCTGAAAAGGCAGAGCCAGCAGCTTCCTCAAGGCCTCCCTCACTAAATTCATACTACATAAAGAATGGGTTTCCCAGACTGGGGATACAGCTCATTGGCACAAGTGCCTTCCTGGCAAGTACAAGGTCCTGAGTTTGATTCCTGATACCAAAAAAAAAAAAGTGGGGGGGTCCCTGCTCCAGATCCCTCTCCTTCACATCCCAGCCACCCCCTGGGAACCTATGGGACACAGTCCATTTGAGCTTTTGTATGGCTGCACCTTTTCTGTTTGGACCAAACCTCAGCTCAAAGACCAGCCCCATCAGATGCTACCTTCCAGTCCTGCAACAAGCCTTAAAAGAGACGTAACACGCCACTAACCTCTTGCCTTCGCCTTATGAAGATAACAAACTGGTCCTGATTAAAGATTTAAACCCCTGATTCCTAGAGTCTAAGTGAACAGGATCTTTCTTGGTCATCTATGGCACCCCAACACCAGTTCACCTGTGAGACCCCTCTCCCTCAGTGGGTACATTGTTCCTGGGTGAAGTTATGTCCTGCTGATAACTCACCTGACTCCTCTTTGTGGAAATCACCTATAATCTCCCCTACTTCCCTCAGGCTGACCTAAATTCCAAAAGACACAGGGTGTCCTGCCCCTGCCTATCCTATCCTGCCTCTGCATGCAGATTAACTCAGTCTGCCTTGCTCTTTCTTGGTTTCACCCTCAGGCCTCCACCTTCAAGTCATTCTTTTTATGGGTAGATCTCCATTTTCAGGGCACACTATGTGACATCTCCCCAAAGGAGGTCCAACTGTTTTCCCTCCTTCTTTCCCTCTGCCCCACTAGCCCCTCCCTATTTCCTCTCATCTTGCCCCCAGTCGCACTCTAGCCATTCCCCTTGATGACCCCTAAGTATACTAATTATTAATAGAGAGGACCCTAAACACCCTCTCTCTACTCTATATTCTCCTGTAGATTTTATTTCCAATTCTGTTATGGTCTCAAATCAACTGTCTTTTGCCTCAAGGATAGAATCATTTCTCATGCCCATGTTCACCTTCACCCTAACTAGCTCCCCAGCCACTTCCTCTCTGTGCTCTGTTATCCAAATAGCCCTCCTGTTCCTTTCACCTTGCCCCACAGTTGCACCCCCGCTGCTTCTCCCAATGGTCCCTAATTACCTCTGCAGCACCCTACAGTTAACTCACTCCCTGCTAAATCGGTCCAGTCCTTCCTTAGGCAAAAATTGCTAGCTTTGTATTTCCATGTCTGCAGCTACCTGTATGGTCACTCCAGTCCCTCCTCAGGGCTGCACCCTTACTGACCTTATGTACTACCCCCCACACGAAACAAAGGGCCCACTCCAACTCCTTGACCAAAGGTCCCTAACTAATTTCCCTATTGATGACATGGAAAAGAACTTAGAACACGCAGCCAGACTCTTTCAGTCCTGTTTCACTAATCTTTCTGTATACCAGGACTCAACAATGCCCATATACAGCCCCTAAATCACTGACACCACCGTGTTCTTCCAAACCTCCATCTTCTTTCAGTGCACTCTCTCCTCCGGCTCAGCACTAGAAAATCACCTCCCCCATCAGTGGCTACTGGCCCCTGCTGTAATTGGCCCCTGCCAATTACCAGGTTACCCAGGGTGCTCCATTCTCTCAGCCTGTACAATTTTCTGCCTCTTCCAATGTTATAATAACCTCGCTGCTCAATTGGCTGTCAGAGATCTGTAACGGTGCCGTGTCCTGGGCATGACCATATACCCACAGACTCTTGGCAGCCAATCTTCCACTTCAGACTGCCTCCCCTTGCCTAATTTTAACCACTCCTCACAATGGTGTCTAGTAGACACCAAAAGATTCTTCGTACACTGAAACGATGAAACAAGTGACCCTACCAGGTACTTTAGGCATCTGGGAGAAGGAAAACAAAAAATTCTCACAACTCTTTAAAAAATCCATTACCAATTCTGCTTTCCCTCCCAAGGCATCTTTTTCCTTTGTGGAACATCCACTTACCTACGCCTCCCACAAACTGAACCAGCACCTGTACATTGATATACCTCAGCCCAAAAACAGACATTTCCCTGGGAAACCACAGCCTGCCTGTCACCATTAGCACCCTGGTCTGACAACGTAGGGACCTGCTATTAATATCCCTGCTCATCAGTCTGGGCATTGCCACTGCCATGAGGACAAGAGTAGTGGGTGGGTCTAACTAGTTCCCTGACTACTGCCGTTCTCTATCTCAAGATTTCTCTACCAGCCTCAAAGAAATAGCTGACTCCATTCTTAACTTACAAAATCACTTAGACTCCCGGGCCATGATGACCCTCCAGAATCATAGGGGCCTAGATCTTCTCACAGTCGAAAAAGTTGCCTATATATCTTTCTAAGAAAAGAATATTACTTCTATATCAACTAGTCAGATATAGATGCAGCAAAAAGACTGAGAAGGCTAAAGAAATTGGGCAGCGTGTGCCATCCAGCTCTTAAAGACTGGTATTTGGAGCTGGGCTTTGTGGCTCTTTCCTTTATTCAGTTCCCTTGTCTGTATTCGCCACCTCTTCCTCCTCCTCCTCCTCCTCCTCTTCTCCCTCCTCCTCCTCCTTCCCCTCCACTTCCTGCTCCTCCTCCTCTTCCTCCTGCTCCTCCTCCTCCTCTTCCTCCTTCTCTTTGGGCCAGGCCTCCTCAGGGTTCTTTCAGGACTTTTACAGAATCAAGTTAAGGCTGTCACTAATCAGTCAATGCAACAAATATGTGCCCTCACCACCTTCCGATACCATCTTACCCCCCCATGCCCATATGTCCTGCATGAAGAAACCATGAGAAACAGTACCCACCTCCTCCATTTTCACTTTCTCTTTCTTTTCTACTCTCACTCTCTTTTATAACAAACAGGCAGCAATGTCACATCTGGTGGGAAACTTTCCACAGATGGGTAAAACCACTACAGACAAACTTGGCACCAGAAGGAAGAGCCATTGCAGAGCACCACACTCCCACCCCTTGGTTCCAGGAAACCTGCACCACTGCCCAAGGAGTGTGACCACACTATCTCTACCGCCAGACTCCTCAAGACAGCAACTCTTCAGACCAACACCTGGCAACCACCCACTGCACCTGGCAACCACCTGCTGTGCCTGGCAACCAGTTCCCCTTAAAAACTTCGGTTCTGGGCTGGAGATTTAGCTCAGCGGCATAAGCGCCTGCCTTGTGATTGTGAGTTCAATCCTCTGTACCGATAAAAAAATAAAATAAAATAAAAACGGTTCTTTCCCAGCTTGCTGCTGATTCCTTTCAAAATCTCAGCCCAACTGCACCTGAGCAAGAGAGATATAAACAAAGCTTGTTGCTATCACAAAGCCTGCCCTCATAGTCTCGGCTCTCCCTCCACCTCCATCACACATATAGCATAGATCTGAAGTCTGATTGCCTTCCCTATGTACTAACACGAGTAAGGATACATCTTAGCATGGACACTGCCACCGCCTGGGGTAAAAACAGTCTAAAAACACAAACTTTAAAGGCCAGAAGACCTTGACCGGGAAGGAGTACGTACTCCCAAAGTCACTCCTGGAAGCCAGCAATACCCTGACTCCAACACAGAAAAAGACCCAACCAAAAAAGAGAACTATGAACCAATCTCTTTAAAATTAATAGTGGTGGTCAGATCTTGGAAAAGGACTATAGCTAGTCACATGTTGAGTGCACCTCTGAAAAGCAGACTAACTAAAGAGATCTCCACACTAGCAATAAAGACTTTTTACTATAAGCAACCACAAACCCAAGCACAAAACAAAACAAGAAGACAAGGTGACAATCTGCCTCCCAAAACTTTCAGCTCCCCAAAGACTATCCATGGTGCACGAAGGGAGATGATAACAAAAGCCACATGGTCAAATTATTCAAAAAGATAACAGAAGAGATTATAAACCAAATCAGTAAGATGCTCAGCAGGCTCACACAAGTTATAACTAAATAGATAATGGATGTAATAAACGAAATGATCAGTGAACTTACAGAAGACCCTAATAAAAAGTTAGCTGAGCTAAACAAAATGAGAGGAAACATGAATGACACCTCTTACCCCAGAACTTGGGAGGCTGAGACAGGAGGTCGGCCACAAGTTTGAGGTTAGCGTGGGCTACATAGTGAGTTCAAGGCCAGCCTTATCTCAAAAAATATGAGTAGCAGAAATGACCAATGTAAGGACAGAATACCAGAACTAGAAGATAGAGATACTTTCAAAGACCAATTACTCAAAGATACATTAAAAACAAGATAACATGAAAAATGGATCCAACAACTGCTAAATGATACAAAGAAGACTGATCTAAGATTAACTGGAATAAGTGAAAAATCAGAAGACAGCACATAGGGCATTTAAAAAAACTTGTCTACAGAAATCATAGCAGAAAACTTTTCAAATATATGGAAATAAACAGATAAGTGAGGCATATAGAACCTTGAATAGCTACAATCAAAAGAGAACTTTTCCAGTTGCAACATAATCAAAATCCCAGAAGCCCAACACAGTGACAGAATCTTAGAGAAAAGAAAAGCCAAGGAGTTTGAAAGGGAAGAAGTACTCCCAAAGTCATTCCTGAAAGCTAGTAATACCCTGATTCCACAAAAGAAAAAGATTTGACAACAACAACAACAAAAAAAACTCATTAAGGAACACAAATGCAAAAATTCTCAACAAGAAATTGGCAAAAAAAAAAAACTGCAACAAGTCATTAAAAAGATCATGCTCTCTAAAAGAGTTAAAGTCATCACATTACAGTGATATACACATACTCATGTTTATAGCAGCACAATTTATAATAGTTACATCTTGGAAACAGCTCATCTGTCCATCAACAGACTAATGGATAAAGAAAATGTGGTCCTTACACACAATGGAGGAGTACTGTGCCATAAAGAAGGATAAACCTGAAACATTTGTAAGTAAATGGATACACCTTGAGACCATGTTAAGCAAAATAAATCAGACATAGCTTAAATATCTCATGCCCTCTCTTACATGAGAAACCCAAAATATAAATAAAGAACAAAATAAAATATAGGTAATAGGAAATAGAGAGATATTTGTCAAATGGGAAGGAAACAAGAGATGGGGGAGGGAAGAAAAGGAAAGGGGATCAAAAAAAGAAAGAATAAATAAATGAAAATAGGGTTTCTTCAAATTAGAAGAGGGTCAAGAGTTTGAGGGAGCATGGGGGATAAGAGACAAAGGGGAGAAAAAGAATTAAGATGGGTTATGTCATATACAAATGCCTCGTGACAAATGTTATCATTGTATACCACAAACATATATTAATAAAAATACATAAATCATAAAAAATAATTGAATAAATAAACATTCAGTGAAAAAAAAAGGTCATGTATCATGACCAAACAGGACTTAGCGCAGGGATGCAGAGATGGTTCAACACACACAAATCAATAAATCACATAAACAGAAGCAAGAACAAAAATCACATGATCATCTGAATTGACACAGTAAAAGGTCTTTGAAAAAAATCCAACATCTGTTCATAATAAAAACCTGAAGAAAGTAGGTAGAAAAAAACCTTATTCAATCTGATCAAAGCTTTTTATGATAAATCAATGACCAACATGATATTAAATGGAGAAGAGCCAAAAGCTTTCTCCCTAAAATCAGGAATAACACAAAGGTATCTGCTACTACCACCACTGTTCAATATAGTTCTGGAAACATTAGCCAGAGCAATTAGGAAAGAGAAAGAAATAAAAAGAAATATGTTTAGGAAAGGGAAAAGTCAAATTATCATTATTTGCACATGATACAATCCTCTACACAGAAGACCCCCAAAATTCCACCAAGACTCCTGGAATTAATGACCAAATTCAGTACTATAACAGGATACAAAGTCAATACAAAAATCAATAGCACTCCTGTATACCAATAATAAATTCACCAAGTCATTAGGGAAACAATACCTTTCACAATAGCATCAGGAAAAATTAACTACTTAAGAATAAGTCTAACCAAGGAAATGAAAGACCTATATAATGAAAACTATCGTAATCAAAAAAGGAGATCAAAAAGGACATCAGAAAGTAGATTCAAAAAGAGAAAATAGAAAGATAACTTCTGTTCCTCCACAGGCAGAACCAATATAGTCAAAATGACCATACTTCCAAACATGGTGTGCAGATTTAACACAATCTCAGTTAAAATGCCAGTAACAATTCCTCACAGAACTATAGAAAACAATTCTAAAACATATGGAACCAGAAGAGACTCACAATAGCAAAAGCAACCATGGGCAACAAGACTAAGGCAGGAGGCAGCACAACCCTGGACTTCAAGTTATACTACAAAGTTAGAATAATAAAAACAGCACAGCGTTGATATGGATCAATGGGACAGAATAGAGGATAGAGAAACAACTCCATTCTCTATTCTGATCTTTGAGAAAGGGGCTAAAAACATACACTCAAGGAAAGATAACCTCTTTAATAAATGGTGCTGGAAAATTGTCCACAAGAAGAAGACTGATTCTAGACCCCTATCTCTTCCATGTACCAAACAAAACTTTAAAGTCAAAATGGGTCAAAGATCTAATCATTAAAACAGAAAAACTTATCAGCTGGAAGATAAAATAGGTAAAACTCTTTTTTTTTGTCATTTTTGAGACATGCAGTTCAGGCTGGATTTGAGCTCACTTTATAGCCCAGGCTGGTCTTGAACTCACAGCGATCCCCCTGCCTGGGCCTCCTGAGTGCTGGGATTACAGACATGAGCCACCACGACCAGCTAAAATACATAAAACTCTTAAAGACAAAGGTGTAGGCAAGGACTTACTGAAGAGAACCCCAAATGCATAAAAAATAATACCAAGAATCAACAAATGAGATCATGTCAAATTAATAAGCTTTACATAGCAAAGGAAATAGACAACAATGTTAAGAGACGACCTACAGAATAGGAAATTTTTTTTTGGCCAGCTACTTCTCCTCAGACAGAGGACTAATATATAGGATATATTAGAACTAAATAAAAAATCAGACCTCCCAAAAGACAGTTTTAAAATGGGCAACTGAAGTGAACAGACAGTTCTCAGAAGATATGTAAATGGTCAATAAATGCTTGGAAAAATGTTTGATATCCCTGGCCATTAGAGAAATGTAAATTAAAACAACACTGAGATTCCATCTTACTCCAGAAAGCATGACTATCATAAAGGCTATCAGGTAACAATAAATGCTAGTAAGGCTGTTGGGGGGATCCTTCTACATTGCTGGAGGGAATGTAAACTAGTATAACCACTATGGGAGTCAGTAAAGAGATTCCTCAAAAAACTGAAGAAATTCTATTAGACCCAGCTATTCTCCTTCTAGGTATCTTCCCAAAAGAATTAGACTTCATATTACAATGATACATGTATAGCCTTGTTTATAGAAGCACAATTCAAAGTAGCTAAACCTCAGAAGTGGCCAATATGTCTATCAACAGAAGAATAGATAAATAAAATGTGTATTTATACACAGTGGAGTACTATGCTTCCATAAAGAAAGATAAATTTTGGTCATTTGTAAGAAAATGTATGCATCTTGAGACCATAATGTTGAGTGAAATAAAGCAGACACAAAAGCTTAAATATCACACAGTGTCTCTTACATGAGAAACTCAAAATATAAACATACAGCAAAATAAAAGATAGACAACAGAAAATAGTGAGATAGTGAGGGGAGAGAAAGAGGACTTAAAAAAAGAATTAAACTGTGTTATGTACATATAGCAACTCCCCACAAGGAATGTGACCGTTATGTACTACAAGCATTAACTAACTAACTAACTAGTTAATTAAATAAAGAAATAAAAGAAATTTGTAAATACATAGTCAGAGGAAGAAAAAAACAAAGAGAGGAAAAAAATCTTATAGGAACTATAGAATGGCATCAAAACAACAAATATTTGAACTATTGGGGTTCAGGCAGGATTTAAGAATGCCAACGGGATAGAAAGCTTATTCAAAAAGAAAATTTAAAACTTGCCAAATCTAGAGAAAGACATAAATAACCAAGTATGGGAAAGTCAAAACTCACCACTCAGAACTTACCTAGATAAGTATACCCCAGGATGCAATATAACAGTTCATGAAAGTCAAAGAAAGGGAATTCTAAAAGTAAGGAAAAGCATACAAAAAGGAGTTCCAGTTCACCTGAGAGCCAGCTTCTCAGCAGAAGCCTTGTAAGCCAAGATACAATGGGATGATGTATGCAAGATGCTGAAGGTGGAGGTGGGGAGATACGTGGACCAAGAATACCACACCCAGTGCGGTTGTTTTGACTTTGGGGAAGAATCAGAAGATACATGGTCTCAGACTTACTGGATAAGATACTTGAGGGCACATCAGGAAGTCAGAAAGTGACAAGAATGATGGGATGAATGTGTCTGAAGCAACGGGGAATATTTTGAAGGAAATTAACGGCAATAAAATATATTTTATTGTAATATTCTTATTTAAATATTCATGTATAATATACATATGCAAACGAAAAATATACATATGCAAAATATGTTGCATGCATGAACCAATATAGCAAAATACTTGTCTGTGTTACTGATATGCATTCCTCAAAAAAGATGCTAAGGGGTGTGTTCTATTAATTTTTTTAAAAGGACTTCAAATGCTACAAGTTATAAGTGCTTTATTTTAATGTAAAATATAGGATCTTTTGGCACAGGGCTAAGGCTTTTTTGGAGGATCACGCTGATCAGAATTCCTTACCATCATCTACATATATGTTTTCCAAAGTTGGGGTCTCTAAGATAGGATGGGCACTTAAGACTTTTGTGAGGTAAACTGTGCACAAATTCTTCTTGAGGGTGTCTCTTTTACTGCTATATCACTCATCACTCTTCAGCCACTCACCAAGAATTCAACTGAGTCTTCACAGAAACAACTCTATGCTTTTTCCTTCAACCTTTTTTCTGAAAAATCTTAAAACATAAAGCTTAGATAACTTCACAACCAACATTCATATATAACCACCTAGATTCCACATGTAACATTTTGCCACATGAGATTTATCAAACTGCTACATCTTGCCCATCCATCCACCTGTTTTATTTTTGGGAAATTAGTTCAAGGGAGCTTCAGTTACAGGTTAGGCATCCTTAACCTGATCTCTGAAGTGCTCCAAAATCTGAAATTGAGTACTAACAGGATACCACAAGTGGAAAATTCCACATCTGACCTGATGTCATTGGCCACAGTGGAAACACAGGTGCACTAATAATATCAAACAAAATCACCTTCAGGTTTTGTGAGGCATAAATGCAACATGAGTGAATTTCATGCTTAGACTTAAGTCTCACTCCCAAGATATTTCACATATATGCAAACATTCCAAAATCCAATGCATATTTTAGTCCTGCACTGGGTATACTCAACCTGTAGTTTGTTTGCTTTCATCTCTTTATTGAAGCATAGTGACAAACAAGAAACTGGATGTATTTAAAGGGCAGAGTTTGGTAAGATTTAATAGTGAAATGTACTCATAAAATGGTCACTGCAATCACAGTGACAAACATCCTCATTTATTAAGCATTTCCCATGTGCCTGCTTAATTCTATCTGTCCTGCAGTTTCTGCTTTGCCCTCACAGCCCACAGGACTATCAGCCATTGTACAGCTGGGGACACCAAGGCACTGGAAGGTGAGACAATTACTTCATTTTCTTATCACATACTTCCAAGAAATATTTTTCTCACATTTGCACACTGCTACATTTGGAAATTTTTATAAAATACAGGGAAAATGGAGAAACCATAATTTTTAAATGTGCTTTTTTAATTCTTAAACTTTTATTCTAATTTCCAATCTACAAAAAAAGTTACAAAAAGTGTGAAGAACTCCCATGTGCCCTCATCCAGAATCACAGACTGTTACACATTTTGCCACATTTACTTTATAATTCTCTCACTCAGATAGACTGAATCATTCAGAAGTAAGTTACAGCATGCCTCTTTTTCCCCTAAGTATGTCCCACTAAGGATATTTTCTTACATAACTGTAGTATAATCATTAAATCAGAAAATTCAACAGTGGACAATGTACTGTTATCCTATTCACGGTCCACATTGAAATTCTGCCGATTTCACAATAATGTCTTTTATAACAAACCTTTTCAAGCGCAGAATTCAATTCAGAAATACATGCAACATTTAGTTGTTACACTTCCTTAGTGTCCTTTAAACTGGAAGGTTTTTGTTTCTTGGTCTTCACATGTTTTGGAGAATCATCCTATATCTTACGTGATTACACTGAAAAGTAACTGGACGTTTCATGTAACAGCATCTGGCATGCAGTAAGAGCTTAATATAGCATATCAATTAATAGGTTGAAGGAATCTATTAATCGATGTTGAGAAGTTCCCCCATCTTACCACTAGGTGTCATTATAGACTTGCCTAAAACAGCACTTGGTTCCCCCTTAAGGGATCCCTAAATTCCATACAAAAAACTGGGGGAGAGCAGGAGAGAGGGGAAGGAGAGGAGGAGAAAAAAAGGAAAAGAGGGGAGAAAGAGGCCTCCTGACGTCTTGAAAACAAGTTGAGTCCAGTAGTCCTGTCCCCTTAAGAGCCAGCGTTAGGGGGGCTGCCATGTGTCCCCCTCCCCCCAAAAGGTTATGTGTGTTTTGAATTTAATATTCAAATGTATACGTTAATGATACAGGAGGCGAGGCTTTGAGAAGGTAATTAGGATTACATGAAATCTGGAGAGTGAGGTCCTCAGGGTGGCATGAGCAGCTTTATAAGAGGAGAAAACTGAGCTCACTCTGTTCACCAAGTGATGCCCTGTGCTGTCACAAGGCAACAAGACCCACCCCCAAGGTCCTTCCCAGAGGCAGGTGGCAGGCTTTGGCGCTTCTCAGCTGCAGCAGCAGAAAACAGCCACACTTAGAACACCTTGCCTAGTGCCTAGGACAGTGCATTTTATCCATTTGCAGTAACAGGTAGCTGCAAGTACTGCGGGACAGGTGCTGTTTTTAAGCTCTCTGTAATGTTTACTCATTGACTCTCCTCAAATAATAGTATCAAATAGGGTCTAAACTTTTCCCCATTTTACAGATGGGAAAAAGAAGGCACAGACAGGTTAAAGGGGTTAAGTAAATTGCTCTAGTAAATGTGGAATGGGAATAAATTGTAACATTCTGGCTACAGTCTGTGCTACCCTAGAAAAACAACTTCTCCTTCCACTGTCTCTGTCTCAGCAGTGCTTCAGATTGAACACAAGGCCATGTGCATACTAGGTTGAGCTACACCTCAGCCCTCTTAATACATTTTATATCTTTTGGTATTACATAGCTTCTTTTGTGCTTTAACTACCATTCCATTACAGATTGAATCTCTTGAATCCAAGTCTTGATAAGAACATAATGTTGATTTTTTTAAAAAAAGAAATTGTCAAGGTGATGATGTAGGAAAGTTGGTATTCTGATTTCACAGTGTTGTGTCCCATTCATAAATAATAACCACTTCTCCGTTCTTCATCATTTGGTCTCAAATTGTTATTCATTTTCAGTTGAATTCCATGAACCTTGTTGCCAGCTAAATCAGAGATGTGGAGCACAAATAAGAGAGACAAGTTCTCATTCATTCGCTCCTACAACAGCCACTGAGTGACAATGATGTTGGGAATGTTGAGTGCCTAGGGAGTGGAGTGCAGGCTGGCAGGGTCTTGGCAGGAAATAGAAATTTGCTTTGCAAAACCTCAGGGCAGACAGCCTTTCCAAGTCCCTCAAGGTTTCCAGAGTGGTGTATCTATCATTGGACCTAAGCACAGAGGTGGGACAGGCCACAGACAGAGGATAGCATTCTTTTTTTTTTTTTTTTTTTTTCTTGGTACCAGGGATAGAACCTACAACCTTGTGCTTACCAAGCAAGCACTTGAACCACTGAGCTAAATCCCCAGCCCTGGCCAGGAACAGAGTAAAGGGCCCAGATGTGAGTGCAAAGCTCAGCTGCCCCTTCTCCAGTTTTCTAAAACCCCAAGAAGAGGGTTGGCTGCTGAGGCCCTGTTGCTGCTCAGACCTGACATGGAGGTATGGGGAAGTGGTATCCCCAAAAACATACTTTTTTTTTTTTAAATCGGTACCAGGAATCAAACTCACAATCGCACACTTGCAAGGCAGGTGCTTATGCCGCTGAGCTAAATCCCCAGCCCCAAAAACATACTTTTTGATCCCTGCTCATCAGCACATGCCTTATGTGCCCTCGGATGATGGGAGTCCTTCTTATATTTCCTGCAATATTATATACAGAACATTCTCTAGTCTTAGACAGAGCTTGATGAGTTTTTTTCTGTGTGGTTACCTAGTAGCTACAGTTTTTTTTTTCTTTTTTTTTTTTCCAGTGTCCCAGTAAAACTCCTCTAGTTCCTTTCTTTCCTTATACCCCTCCTGATCCAATGACCATTATTTAGATTGCTATTACCAGAGATTAGTTTTGCCTTCTTTTGAACTTTCTATGAACAGAACATACAGTATGCACTATTTTTATACCTGACTTCTGTTATCCTGCATACTATATGCCAGTTTAATCCATGGCGTTGCATGTATCAGAAGTTTGTTCTTGTGCTTAATACATTGTGTCAATTTGAGAAGTTTAGTTTAACTAAGATTCAGCAGGGAGTCAGGATCCTTGCTTTGTAAATACTCTCATCCTGTGAAAGAGGAGGGCACAGAGATTTTGTGAGTGCTACATCTGCCAAAGTGTGGGGGGTGGGTGGGTGTCCTGCATACAATATAAGGGAGGGAAAGAGGCTTGTTCTTCCCTTTTGTTCTGGCTGCTTTTGCTGGGTGCTGCCTTGTAGTGTTTGCCCCAGTTGTAAGCCACCCTGCCAACTGATTATGGACTGAAACCCCCACAGAGAGCTAAATAAAACTTTGTTTCTTTCATTTTGGGTGTCAGGTATTTTGTCCCAGCAACCAGAGAAAGGTAACCAACAATTCTTTAACACAAAAATAAACACAGTATAGTTGTCCCTCATCATCCAGAAAAGATGAGGACCAAAAACCCCATGGATACCAAAAATCCAAGAAAGTTCAAGTCCCTTATATAAAGTGAGGCAGTATTTGTATATAACCTATGCACATCCTCTCTTATATTTGAAGCCATCTCTAAGTGACTTACTATACCTAATGTAGTATCACTGTGTAAATAGTTGCTGTATTGTTTAGGGATTAGTAAGAAAAATTCCATACATGTTCAGTACATGTACATTTCTTACCAGTTTGAAGTTGGTTGAAATATTTTCAATCTGAGGTTGGCTGAAAGCTTAGATACAGGACCTGTGGATGTGAAGGGCCAGCTGGATTCCACTGGATGAACACGCCACAATTTGTTGATCTATTCTCTTGTTGATGGATACTAAGCTATTCAGTTGAGCTATGAATTAATCTCCTATGAAAATCCTCACATAATCTTTATGTAGCTATAGAAGCTCATTTCTCTTGGGTAAATACTTAGTAGGGGTGGAAAGTTTAAACCCTAGCATCAATGTATGCTTAGATTTAGTAGATACTGTGATTTCTAAAAAGGCTGCACAACTTCCACTGCCATCAGCAGTGTGTAAGAAATTCAGTTGCTCCAGATTTTTCCAATGCTTTAACCCCCTCTTTTTCTAAACATGTTTCCACTAAGGCTTCTCTTTCCCTCCCATGTTGGAACTGGCTATGCCTGGCATGGGTCCATTAATCCCTCAGTGCAGTGATGGCGAACCATTTAATGATACAAACAGCCCCCTGTGGCAGGTATGCCATAGGTTCGCTACCACTGCCAGCAGAATGTTTAGGGGCTACACCCAGGCCTCTTTGAGTCTCAGCTAGAGAATGAATAGGCACCTCTTTGACTTGCATGTGACTCCAGGAAGTAGAGTGACCATCTTGTGACCATCAGCATGAAACCAACAAAAAGACAACAGAGAAATGGAATGAACCTGGGCTTCTGATGACATTCCCAAGCCACTCTGCCTGCCTGTGAGTGGCAGACTACTTATTTTTTAAGCCAGATAACTATTTTTAAACTTGCAACATGAAGGGCACAGTCTACAAATCCTCCTCTGCACAAACACAAGGTATCATTTCTATCCCTCACAGCACCTACCCCTACTTAGCACTTTTTTTCTTGAAACCTCTGTCTGGGATCCCATGTTCACCTCATCCTGATTTTCAGTCTCCTCTCCTGATTCCTCCTCCAGTGTCCATTTTTCTATCTACTTTCTCTCCCTTGGAATCTCCAAGTACTGTGATGTTTCATCCCTTCTGTGCTCCAGGATCACAGAAAACTGCTATTCACCCACCTACTTGCATGTTGCCCAGGCATCTCAAACTCAATTTTTCAAAGCCAAACTTTAGATCTTCTCCCTTACTCTGTTCTTTCTGCAGGTTGACCAAGGATCTCCAACCCTTCACTGAGTCAAGACTAAAGCCAAGTGTTACTTCGATACCTCAGCACCCACCCACATCCACTCGTACATCCTCTCTTCCAGCTCTCCAGCCACCACGCAGCCTGAGTCACTGCTACTGTGTGCCTGGAAAGCTTCAGCAGCCTCCTACTGGTCTCCTACACCCACTCCCCGTGCCTTCCAAGCCATGCAGCATGGGTGACCTTTCAGAAACCCAAATTTGGTATCATTCCCCTGATGAAAATGGCTTCATTTTCAAAACAAAATGTAAATTCATTATGAGATGTTACCTACCCTATTCCTTGCTCACCTGTCACCCTCCCTTTTCTTCTCCCCTCCACATCTGGGATAAGTTGCCCCTTCTGTCTAGGACAGCTTTCCTTCACTTCTGCTATACAAAACCCCTAATTGTCCTTTGTTGCTTAGCCTGACTGCTATTTTCTCAAGGAAGCTCCTGCACCACTCAACTCATTCTACGACCTCATAATTGTCTCACAACACTCTTTACCCTCCCTCACAGCACCACTTACCAAGATGCATAATTAAGTATTAACTTATTATACTTAACACATATAGTGATTATTTGATGCTTGTCTTTCCTCTCCCCACCCTAACCCTTAAGCCTGTCAGAGCCTGGACGTCAAGAGCAAACTCTTCACTCACTCCACTTTCCCGCCTTCAGCATTGTGCCTGAACATAGTAGGCTCTCAAGGAACGTATCTAATTAGCTCGTAAATGAATGCACTGACTCATCAGCGCCCATACCAACTCATCAGACACGGGGAAGTTGGGAGAGTCGGGATTGGTTAAGTGACTTGCTTGCCCAAGGTCCAGGGCGTGGAACAGGTCCTACGTTATGAGCCTGTATCCTTCCTCACGATGAAAAAGGACAGGGAAGAGGCGGACACTGTGCCAAGAAAGTGTCCCTGAAGTACATGGATCCGGGAGTAGGCTGGCCAAACGGAAGAGGGGTTTACACTCTAGGGACTAAGCTTGGCTCGGCTCTCAGAGTACAGATCATCATAATCTGCTGCATATGCATGAGGGGACCATGCGGGGAAGGATCCGCGGTTCGGGGCTGGCCAGAAAGCGCCTGATTAAAAAGTCTTCGGATTTAACGACATAGGGGCCACATAATTTCTTAAATTTACAGGGAAAACTTTCAAAGGGTCTTCTGTGGCAGAAAATGAGGGGAAACCGAGAGAAGATGACACAATTTTGTGGCATATGATCAGGCATCCGCTGTAGATAGCCCAGGCCTACGAGAGGGGTCCTCTGCCGGCTCCACTGGAAGACGAAGGGGGCGTCTCCTCAGCTTCTGCGGCGTCTGTGGCTCGCTGAGGTGGAGGCAGGCTGTGGCAGCGACGGCGGCAGGGGCGGCGGCGCCATGGCGGGGCTCTCAGGTACCGTGGCGTCAGCTTGTTAGGGGCGTGATACGAGGCCCTCGGTGCGGCCGCGCCGCCATGTTGTCCCTTCGGGGTCACCTTAGGCGTCGCTGGGTCTTTCACTGGATTTTTTTTTCCACTTACCTGGGGGTAGGAGTACCCCTATTTGGCGTCAGGTGATTGCCCTGCTTCGCTGCAGCCTAGGCCTAGGGGGCTCGTTCCCGGCCTCAAGGGCGGGACCAGAATCCTGGGTTCTCGCTCTGGCCTCCAAGGTCAGCGCACTCCCGGGATGTGGCTGGCGGAGCGCGGGACAGGGGGCGGGGAGGCAAAGAACGTCACCTTCCTCTCTTCGGCCCGGGTCCCTTGGCCGGGGGCCCAGCTTGTAACAGGCCTATCGCTCTTGCCGCGCCACTTCAGTTACGTTTTTTTAAAAAATCAGATGGGGTTTAAGGGAGAAAGAAAAAAAGGGCCCCAGTGTCGTTGACGCTCTGCTTTGGGTCGCGGGCGCTAGTCACTCCCACTAACTTTGTATTAAGTGTGAAACCTGTTCCCTTTCCTCCCGTATTTGGTGAGTGGCTCTCAAGGGCGGCCGAAGGAACGAACGGAATGCCTGGAAAGGAAGAATGGGGGGTGGGGATAGTTGCTTTTTCTTCCTCCTCCCAAACCTTTTTTAGTTTCCTCCCAGTCCCCCGTGTTCCTTTTCAACAATTAATGTTAGGAAACTGGGATCTGACCTGGGAAAGAAACGGCCTTTTTGTTAATTGGTTTGGATCGTCTTTTATCCCTTTTTGTGAACCGGCATGTTGGGGAGAGCATCTCTGCCCTGCCTGACATGATCCAGCCTCCAGCCTTCTGGACGGCAACACCAAGCCAGGACCAAAAAAAAAGTTCTAATTTAAGTGTTAATACCTAGTGTTAAATCCTGTTTATTTTAAATCAGAGATTAATGTCAAGCAAATCAATTAAAAGATTTGGTTGCTAGAAGCTTGATCATTTTCCAGTGATCAGACAGATCAATTCTACATCCAAAACTGGTTATCTTAGAGTTGACGCCAAGAGTTTAACCTTTTCTCTGTAATACGTTGTTCCAAAGAGGAATCTGGGTTAGGCTGTCTTTTGTTGTCGTTGAAACACGCATTCCATTTCAAGCCTGTCACTGTGTGATACACTGGAGCCACGTGTTACCAGCCTTTCTCACTTCCTGCTCTGGGAATGCTCAGGAATCTGAAGCCTGCTGGAGTATGGGCCCTGTGGGAGGGGAAGAAGTGAGGATAAAAGGAATCATTCCCAGTGAGAATGGTGACAACGTGTTTCAGGGGCATATGAAGGAAGTGAATGAATGTGTGCATGGGCATATGTGCGCACGTTTGTATCTTCTAGGGGAGATTAACTGCAAATTCAGAATCTCTCTTTGGAGTACTGCTTCTGAGAAGATAGAAGGTTGAAAATAGATACCTAGTCAAGGGCTCACAGCAAACCTGCTCTCCTATCCAGCCTATGTGTACTAAGCTGTTGCTGGCCCTACAGTTGAACCTCAAACTTGTCCTGGCTCTGATCCCAGAACAGATTACCTGTCCCTTTAATCATAGTTCATATACTCCACAGAGGTAACTGTCACATAGCACCCCACACCTCTTAAAACTTGTGGTTCCCAACTCCCCACCCCCTAGATTTAACTTCAGCTAGTTAGGCATTAGTCCTAAGAATCTGACCTGTTGCTGGAGTTCCACAAAGTCATTACATTCTCCTCACTTGCTCTCTTATTGACCTTGTTGGGGGTGGGATGGGGCACTGGTTTAGGGAAAAGGAATGTTTAGCTCTATGTACTAAGGCTTTGCAATAAAATGAAAACATCCTGTTGCTCTCTGTGAGAATAAAATGTTTCAATGGTATAGCTTTTGGGAGAAACATTTTATAATCAAGATGTACTACTGCATTTGGATCAGACTTTTTGCTATTGCATGGGGATAGAAAGTGAACACATTCCTTCTGTCTTCTCTGATGGGTTAAGTTTGCTGCCAAAACAGGAAAGTTGGAGGCTAGGGAATGAAAGTGGAAGTACACATGCTCACCTGTCTTTGGCATGCAGGCCATCAAGTAGCCTTTGCCTTTTGGAAGTCTGTCATCTCACCATGCCACATGCAGAGCCCTGCTGTTGGATGGTTGGAGGAAAGGAGCTTTGCCAGGATCATCTGGAAAGCCCCCTGGGTGGGGGTTACCAGCAGCTTCCTGCCTTTTTAGTGGGTGAAGAGCATTAGAGGTGCTCTGTCCACAGCAGCCAGACCCACGCTGTTTTGGCCTTCATCCATAAAGCACTTCATCCATTTTCTAACTGAGTTGAGGTTAGTGCATCTAGAGTGGTGGGACTATAGGCACACCCCTGGAAGGCTCTAGGGGGGCTGACAATCAGCCTTCATTGAGGACATACATTGAAATATATGCATGGTTTTGTGATTTTAGTGTGGAAAACTACAGAAACTTCAGCCCTGAGGCCTGTCCAAAATACGGGCTTCAGGAGGAATGAGGTATGGATGTTGCTAGCTGCTGAGTCACTCTGGGGCAAGAAAAGACCTGTCTCACCTTTAGGCTGTAGTAGTAGCTATGACCACCACAATAAGGAAGATGGAGTCTCAGATTGTACATCCCACCAAGTCCTGATGAGTCTTGATTGTTGTTTTGGTAGAATGTTTCTAGCATTTGGGGGTTCGGCAGAATTTTAGAAGGGAGCTAAAGTTGCTTTCATTGATGGCAAAACCATGACCCAACCAAAATCTGCACCTCTTACCCCATAATTCTGATGCTGAGGAAAGTTGTAGGTGTCTTTAGAGGTACTGTTGATTAGGCAGAGAATTTTAAGGCCCTTGCATAGGGAGGTAAATTCAGGTTCAAAGGGGTGAGTTCCATTGTACTCCAGTGTGACAACTGTGACTAAGGGATTTGAGAAAGTGGCAGGAAATGATTTATGACCTTCCAACTCCCTCCCTTCATGTTGACCCAGGAACAAGTATATAGTAACAGGGACATATAAAGCCAGAGAGGAGGCTGAACAGGTGGCAGGGGCCCTTTGATGAGCCAGTCAGCTGACCCTCTATAAAAAGAGCCCTGGCTCACTGAGGAGGAGAACCGAGCAGCCGTGACTTGATGGCAGGGGAGATCCCAGGGACAGGGACCTGGTAAGTACACCCTTAAGAATAGGGAGGCTAGTGCTAAGAAAAGCAGGGAACCAGCAGTGGGGTGGGTTTCAGTGATGAGGCCCTAGAAATTAGCAAAGCCAGGCAGGATGGCCTAGGGGTGGTCCTGGTGGTTACAGGTCCCAAAGCATTAAGGTGGGTGTAGATGGTGCTATGCACACCTTTTATCCTATACTCATTGTCCAAGCCAGTGTTCACCCTGCCGAAAGCTCATTCATTTCTTTGGGATTCCTAAGGAGACCTGAATTATGGGGAAGAGAAAGTGGTCCCTTAATTCTGAGACAGAAAGTGAAGATATTACCTTTCTTCTTTGAGGAAAGGAAATAAAGTCTTTTATGTCAGGACAGTGTTGAAATGGAGCTGGGTATGTGACAGTTCCAGTTTATTCTCATTTTTGTCTCCCCTTTTCCTCTCCCAAGCACTGTGTCCACTCTGCAGTTAGTGCATTAGCTCAGTCTTAGAACTGTGTCATGAATACAAAAGAAGCCCGACACACAACTTTTTGGTGTGCCTTCACCACCTTGCAGGTTCCTAGGATACTGCAAGGCAGGGAAGGTACTGGTTTTTATTTTTGTAGAGGCGGTCCCTGTCCTCCAGGAGCTTACAATCTAGCTGGGGAGCCACAACTAACATACACTTAAACAATTAGTACATTGGCAATTACCACAATATTGACCACAACTGCATGAGACCAGGGGAAGCAAGATCAGTGAGGGGCAGGGGACTCAGAAGGTGTTTTAGTAAAGACGGTATTAATTTACTGGTTGAATAGGTCCCAATCAAGTGACACATTTTTAGGGGTTGGGATGAGCTGGGAAGGGCAGTTAGGGGAAAGGGGGAATCAAGGGAGCAAAGGCAGCAAGGCTGGAATGCACACATGAAGCAGGTAAGGAACAGTGAGAGGACCCCACTGTTTCTTAACCCTCTTCCTCCCATGTCCATGCCCTCCAATCCCTCCCCATGGGAAAAGGAGTTGGCGCCTTCTCTACTGCACTGAAATCCAGGGCTTCAGCTGGTGATGTTGAAATGTTCATTCTGCTGGTTGGTGTGTTTCAATCTCCGTGCTGGGGCCTGCTGGCATGGCCATGACTTCAGGGCTAGGATGGTACTGTCCCAAGTTGATCCAGATCAGAATGTAATGCCTGTGCCCAGATCTCCAGGACCTACTCCCCAAACCCCTTCCCTTCCTGACCCGCCTGGCAAGGGGACTGTCGCAAAGGGGTTGGAAAAGAATCTAATATCTTCATCACTGTTGGTGCTGCTTCTTGGGGGGCCTACTGGCCCCTCACTGACCTTGGCAAGTGCTCCTCTGGTGAGGGAACACAAGGGACCCCCCATTCCTGCGCGGCACTTGCTCCCATGCTGGCTGAGATGCACAGGAGCACCTGATGATAGGGCCGCCCAGGGTTGGGAGCTGGGGCCTCAGTTTGGGGCTCGCTGCCTGCGCTCCCCCAGCACCTGCTGACCGGTCCGGGACACTGTGTAGGCCAGCTTCTGCAGGGAGTATCTGAACACCTGCAGTGAGAGACCTACCTTCAGTGGAGTGCAACAGTAGAGTGTGGCGATGTCATGCCCACCCTCACCTCCCCACCACCCCCTGCCCCACCCTCCTGTCCAGCATAGGCCAGAGAGGTGGGTGTGGGCGCAGCTTGTCCACGAGTCAGGGCAGCTGGAGCTTTTCCAACTGTGCTGAGAGCTGCATGGCAGCAAGCTGATTGGACCCACAACTTAGGTATACCTCACTTCTGGCAATGGGCTGTGTCCCTGGAGGATTTCGAAAAGCGAATCCTACCCAGTAAATGCAGCATTCCAGGAACACCTTGAAGGAAATACGCGATTCCTTTGGCAAAGGATTCTTTTAGCAGGCAATTCTTCCTGCAAAGGGAGCTTTTAGAATAATTATTTTATGGGCAAAGCACTTCTGATTTATTTTTATGCAAAGCACTTTTGCCTTTAAAAAAAAAAAACATTTTGACCTTTTTTGGAAGAACTTTTCCCCCTTCCATTTTTCTGCGAAGGGCTTTTTCCTCTAATTGTTTTATTCAAAGTGTTTTGTCCAATTAATTTTTTCTGTTATCGCCTTTGTCTGTTTTCCTGCAATGCGCTTTTTGTCTAATGCATTTTTTCTACCAACTGCTTTTATTTAATTTCTTTTTCCTGCAGTGCGCGGTTGTGGGGGTTGTTTGTTTTGATTTTTTTTCCCTGTTATGTTTCTGTAATTTGTTCAGGTGTTCTTTTGTGAAGTTTTTTTTTGGGGGGGAGTGCCTTTTTCAAATTTGAGAAGTGCATTTTTCGTCTCACTCCTGCAAGTGCTATATAATTGTGTGTATACACATCTCTGTGTATTTTTTAAAAAGAAAATTAACCCGCAATGCGCAATTTTTTTAAGGCAGAATTTTTTGCTAGACGAACTGTAAAGTCTTGAAACACACAAGTGTCCCGCCTCCCTCCTGAGGTGGAGTCTGGGTGTAGCGATTTTTCTTACCACATAGGTCGCTAAAAGCCTCTCCGATCATCTGCAGCGACCGCCGCGCCCTGAGTCTTTGTTCCCGGCCGGCGCGGGCACACTGGGGAGGGTTTGCATGAGGATGTGGGCGCAGGGAACCAGTGAGGGGCGTGCCGCAGCGGCACTTGGGCAGACTGGGATCGCGGCAGTAGGAATAGGATGGGTCTAGGAGGCGGCAATCGCGACGCGGATTTGCAAGTTTAGGGTGCGCGCTTTGGGAGTCCTCCCACCCAAGCCTCAGCACACTTACCTGCAGCAGCACGCGAAAGATGTACCAGCCGATGATGAGCAGTTCAGCCGAGGCTGCCGCCACTGCCGCCATGGTACCAAAGTGGTGGATGGGCGGTCGAGAGCAGGAGTTCTTGCCGAGGTCTACTGGCCTCTCGGAGTCCGCTGTTGGGCGCACTGCTGCAGCCGCGGTTGCCGCGCCTTAAGTATCTGCCTGTCGCCTTAAGTGCGCATGCGCTCTTGGAGTGGTAGTTCCTGAGGAGGGGTGACCCGTGGCACTCTGCATTCGCTGAGAGAGAGAGAGAGAAAAATCCATCTGCTCTTTCCACACCGACCCCTGCCTCCTGAGTCCCATCTTAGACCCTTTCCAGAAGATTCCACCGTATCCGAATTTCAGTATAAAATGGAGAGGTGCTATGACTGCATAGAACACAGTAGGAGGTGCAAGCTTCTTAGTGCAACACCCTTCTTTTCAAATCTTGATCTGTAAATTTGAGCTCAGCACCCCCCCCCAGAATGGACCTCATGCTATGGAAAATCAAGGTTAGGGAGGGGTCATCTGCCCTGTAAAACAAAAAAGGTGCCCCTTCCAAGAGCCTTGACTTTGTAGTACACTATTCAGCACTCTTTCTGATAGCAAGTGAGTTTTAAACCCATGACTTCTCCTTCATGAGGCTCCCTTAGAGCGCAGCTCTTCACAGCCCACCTCTTTATGGTAGTAAGAATTGGGGTCTGTTGTGGTGGCAGTGGGTACTGTAGGGAACTGGAACAGGGTGCTGCACTTTGGGTGCAAAAGCAGTAGTGTCTGTTTAGTGGGAGGCGTATGGGGAGGATTGGCACCTTTGTGTGTGCAAAAAAGAATGAACTGTAAAAGTGGTTGGCAAGTCCAAATTTGTTTGGAAATATTTTTCCTCCAGACAAATTTTTTGAACCTCTGTCTTCCGCTCTCCTTCCCCAGGCCTGGGTAGATCAACCTTAGCCATTATGGTTCTTTGTGCCTCTTTCACTAGGCAGCTGTAGCAAGATGCAGGGGTTTTTCTGTGGCTGCTAACAAGTGTGACTGTCATCGCCCTATTTCAAGGGGAATCAAGTACCTCTGAGTACCTGTCTTTTGCATTCCCAATGGAACATAGGTTTTAGGGGTCCCTCAGAGTTTGGATGTGTTGTGGGTCCCTTGAGAAAGCTGGGCTTTGTGGGCTGGAGCCCAAAACAGCCTTCAGGAGGGGTGTGGCACCCTGGTGGCCCACTGAAAGCACGTCTCTTCAGCAACTGGCCTGGCACAGGAACCAACTGGCATTTGCCCCTTTGTGGATAGGAAACTAGTTTTGATTAAAAGTTCATAGAGGTCAGGTTCTATACAGTGACAGCAGCAGATGGAGGTGTGGTGATCCAGTTTAGTTTGGACAAAGCACAGTAATTTTTCTGCCTACACTGACTTTGAAGAAGTTGGCCGGTTTTGGTAAAATGACACTGGGCTGCTTGGAAAAGACAAACTTTGCCCAGGCTGCCATCTTTTTGGCACCATCATTGCCATGGCTTCCAAGAATTTGCCAGGATCCATTACTTGCTGTGTCCAGCCTTCAGTGCGCTCCTGACTACTTTAACTCACCATGCTACCAGAGCATGGCCCCTATCAGCGCAGTGAGACGTTAGATACAAAACCCTTCCTTAGCACGTAAAGGCACACAGCACAGAGCCCATGACAGTCCTGTGGCAACCACAAGGTGGTATTGTGAGGTCTGGGCCTTTTGAGGACGGGCTGCAGCCTCAGGAGGCGATACATGATCTCTGCTGGGCAGGGCCCAGGCAAAGCCAGTCCACTGTGTGGGACCATGCCAGAGAGCTTTCTTGAGATGACCCTCACCTGTGGAAACCCAGGGCCGATATCCTAAGAGGCTTCAAGGACGGTATCTCAGGAGGCTTCTGAAACTGGTGACATGGAAAGGAGTAGACTTTCCTATGGGTGGGAAGGGAGGAAAGGGCAGTCACATTTGCTGTTGTTAACCATGATCCATTTTCCCAAATAAGTATACATTCTGTTCCTGTTTTTTTTTTTTTTTTTTTTTTTGTCTGTCTGTCTGTCTGTTTTGTCTGTCTGTTGTGTTGACTTTTCTCTTCAGGATCCCTGCTGCCTTGGTGATCCCGGGCTGACAGCCAGAGAGCACAGCGGCTCAGCTCCTGGAGAGAGGGTTGAAGAAAGCAGAGGGCAGCCACCTGCGCCCACTGGCTCCCATTAGGTCGGTTCCTGCAGCGGTACCTGGCAGCCTTGGTGAAGGCCTTGCCCGGCAGAGATCATGTATTGCCTCCAGTGGCTGCTGCCCGTCCTCCTCATCCCCAAGCCCCTCAACCCCGCCCTGTGGTTCAGCCACTCCATGTTCATGGGCTTCTACCTGCTCAGCTTTCTTCTGGAACGGAAGCCTTGCACAATCTGTGCCTTGGTTTTTTTGGCAGCCCTGTTTCTCATCTGTTATAGCTGCTGGGGCAACTGTTTCCTGTACCACTGCACTGATTCCCCGCTTCCGGATTCGGCACACGACCCTGGTGTTGTAGGCACCTAACAGCAGTCCTGTTAGCTTTCCAAGGAAGCAGAAGACGGGAGGGGAGGCATTGACATAGGTCATAAAGCATTGGAGTTTCAAATTCCGCAGCCCTGCGGTATCACATTCCTGATGGCGCCTTTTTGGCCTGTGATGTTTTATCCTTATAATGTGAATAATGGCACTGACCGGTGCTTTTATTGTAGAGTCCTGTAGTTGTGGGTGGTCTTGTGGTTGTGTGTGTTCTGTCCCTACATGGGTCCTGGCTGACAAGATGGCCACCCTCACCTTATTATTGTGAGGAATCCACATCTAATCCTGGTCAACCATCCTGGCTTGGCCTGGGCAGATAAAATGCCAGTCTCATTGTCACCTCTGTGACCCCTTCTTGTCAAAATCTCCCTCCTTCCCAGAATGTGACTGACTCCTCTGTCCCTTTCCTGGTTCCCCTTTAGTTCTCTTCTATTCCTTTCCTTTTTTGGGGAGTTCCTGTCCATGACAGAGCTCATTTTTGCACTTATCTCGAATTTGAAGAGATTGCTGACGCCCGAGAGCCTCGCTTTTTCATCCTTCTTTCCCTGTTCAGCAGGCTAGACATTATATATATATATATGTGTGTATATATATATACACACATATATATATATACACACACACACACACACACATATATATATATATATATATATATATATATATATATATATATATATGTTGTTTGTTGTCCATAAACCTCCAGTATTTTCTCCACTTCATTTTTAAAAGAAGCAACAGAGAGATGTTGCTCTTTTACCTGGGTGTCTGGGCTTATGCTTTCAGCCTGGCCTCACTTCCTATACTGTTCCTCCTGCCTTTCTCAGCCGTCCCGAGAGGGAGGCCTTGTATTTCCTGTGCATGCTCTGCAGAATGGAGGTATGATGTATTCATGTAGACCTAGCAGTCCCCAGCTGAGTGAATGGAAAAGTATTTGTGTGAGTCATAGTAGCCGCAATCCCCTTGATAGGTGTTTGGATATTTTTTTGATGTGTGTGTGTGTGTGTGTGTGTGTGTGTGTGTGTGTGTAAATACATGTGTATATTCCTTTTAAAGAAGCTTTACAAAATGTGTTCTGATTTTGAGGTTTAGCAATAGCTAGCTGTAGTAGGTGCCACTCCAGTTTTTATTTAGCATGGGGATTGCAGAGTGACCAGCACAGTGGACTCCACAGTGGTTCAGAAAAGACACAGGGGAGCAATGGCCATCGTCCTCCCACCAGGAGCTTCTTCGTTCTTGTGCATGTAGACTGTACCTTACGAAGAATACACAGGAAGACTTTGTGACTGTCACTTGGTTTTTTTCCCTCTTCGCTCCAGTAACAAGTATTGGCAAACAAGACTCTTCTGGCCCTACCCACTGGGGATCAGCATGATTGTCCTTCCAGTCGGAACCGTCTCTCTTGCCTGAGGAGGGAGGGAGGTGGGTCAGGCAGAGGACAGAATTGGAGGCAGTCCATCTAGGGAATGGAACTGCAAGGCTACACTTGTGAAATATTTGGACTGCTGTTCTAGAGCTTTGATTTCTGGTGTGTTCATTGCACAGCTGTTTGAAATGTTTAATAAAGCTTTATAAACTTTACTTTGTGGTTTTATATGACTGTAGTCCATTTGGGTTGTGGTGTTAGATTTCTGAGTTGGTGGGGAGCAGGGAGATGCATGAAGGGGCTGAGTCCTTGGTGCCGAATATCTTACCCCAAAAATTTGATCTGCTCTCTAAAGAGCAGATGGTGGGATGGGGGAGGGAGAAGATGGGGCAGGCCAGGCAGTAAACAGGAGGGAGTCTGAAAAGTTTTCAAAGATGAGACATTGGTGTTTCTCAGCTTCCCACCTGAAATTGTTCCCCTCCATAGGAGATTTGAGTAACTGATCCCTTGACACAACATAAGACAGCTGGAGCGCTAATCATCAAGGATTTTTATGTGCTGCTTTTGAAGTAAAAATACAGTGAAACCCCTCATGGCATGTCAAGTGGAAAAATAAGACTAACTGTCCAACCAGCACACTTAAGTGATGGCTAGAAACACAAGATTGGTATGGATCCCTGTGGCAGATGTGCATATGCTCCAGTTGCCATGACCTGTGAGACAAGGTAGGGAGGGAGCTTGTCAGAACCCTTGCTGGGCATTCACCTCTGAATCTCTTCTTTATTCCAGAAAGTATAATAGGAGCACTGTCTACTCAAGGCACAGGGCTGTTGTGAGTTTATGAGGTAAAAATTGTGAAGGGCTTTGATAATTTTGAGAATCACCTATCTTACCTAGACTTAATTCATTGCTATAAAGTTGTGTGCAGTTTTTCCCTGGTTTTTAAAATCTGCCCTTTAATTACTTTATCCCTTTTTACATTCCTCACATTGCTTATCCATGCTTTTTGCTCTTGATCAAAATTTACCAAAGATTTGCCTGTTTTAGGAGTATTTTCAAAGAAGCAAACTTACTTATCCTGTCTGCTGAGTATTTTTTCTACTTGATTCTTTGGTGCTTTTATCTCTGAATCCCCATCCCTGTCTCCCTCTCCCCACCCTTGGGTTTCTGGATGTGTCTTGTGGTTCTACGGAATCTTGACAAGCTGAGAAGTTACACATGTGGAAAGGGTAGTTGGTTCAACAAACACTGAAACCCTGTACTAGGCTTACTGGGGATTTCAGGGGCACGACCCTGGCCTGACTCCCAAGACCCCATGATTCTGGCCTAGTGGGATAACATGACAAAATAGACAATTGCAAATTCCCAAAATAAAACAAATAACCAAAGACTTGTGTCCTTATTCTCCTGTGTAGGCACCTGGATGATAAATGAAGCCAAGATTATTGCTTATTTTGCTCTCCCTCAAAAAGCAGCCTTGTTTTAGGTTAAGCTTGCTTAGAAGTCACAAATAGGCCTCCCTATGAAAGATTTGTGACCTTTTCTAGCAGGAAGGCTGCAGCCCGCCTTTTCTGCCCCATCAACATTGTATCTGCCCAATACTATTTCCCACCTGGCTCAACACCCCAACCCTTTTTCCTGAAAAACATTTCAGTAAAATGAGAAGATGGTATTTCTTTTGCAAAAGTGGGAGCAATGTGCCTTAGATAAACCATGGTCTGCAATTCTGTTTGTCATTGTGACTCCTGGTATAAAAATTTATATATATATATGGTAATATATATATATATATATATATATATATATATATATATATATAGTAATATATATAAATGGTATTAGAAACCACAAGACCCCATGAGACCTGGGTCTCTTGGAACTGTTCTTTGCCCTATTCTAGGCCTCAGTTTCCTTAAAGGTAAAATGTAGTCTTTGGAGTAAAGACAGTTTTTCCAGCTCTGGGTTCCTGATGAACTTTTTCTTCCACCATCATAGGTCCTCCCTGGACCTGCTTAAGGAAGGTGGCTAACCTCTGAATAGGTGGTAGTATATTTTGAATGTAGCATGGGTGTGTGCTGTATGCTTAGTCATTGTACCAAGTGAACCTAGATACCACCTCTGTCAAGACTTTCTGGGTTTACCTTACAGATTGCTAGAGCACCTCACAGGCCACAGGTTCTGCTAGTTAGACTTGCTCTTAGTGACTGAGTTCCTGGAAGGCATGACCATGAGAGTTTCTCTTGCCTGGAAAGGAGGCCTGCATTACTTATCTGGCTGGTATTTGTCAGTCTCTCAAGCAGTATTAGACCTTAGACTACATAGTAGACAGCCTCTGTCATCAGGGAGTCTTCCTGGCTAATGGGAATGATGGCATTGAACAGACAATTCCAAGATACACAACTATGGACTGCAGCAAGTACTAGAAGAGAGTCTCAGAAGGATCTGATGCTGGCCTGGAGGATTGGCATTCAGGTTGAGAACTGAAGGTCAAGTGTAAATGTTTGAGCGGTAAAGTAATAAATATTTCTTATATCGAGCATCTCTGTGCTTACCAATAAAGTGATTGGGTTGAAAGTAAAATGGATTACCAATCTGGCTGCCTTAAATTGATATTCAAAAAGGTTTTTTTGGGCAAAAGAGGTCAGTGTTTAAAGTGAAAGTGTTAACCCTTGGGAGATAGTAAAGTCTGATCTGAGGCTGCAATGATGATGGCAGCCCCCAAACAGTCCTGAGAACTTTTCAGTTTCCAACTAACTGAGAACTATCTCAAAGAGTTGATAGAAGTTGGAGAGTGACTCAATCCAAATCTTGTTTAAGATGAAATTTGTTCCACAGGGAATAGCCCAGCATTTGAGCAGTGACAGTAGCAGGGCTACTAAGAAAGCCACTAAGCTACCTAGCTCACTGGGAATGAGAAGTAGATGGTATGAGCTACCCATAAGTGAGGAGGGGGAAGGCAGGAAGAGAGGGGCCTGGGATGGGAAGAGGCAGCGAGAAATGACAGGAGAGGAGCTTTTTTTTGAATGGATGCAGAGAAAGCCCAGAGAAGATTGTCATGTATGCCCAGGTGATTGGCAGAACCCAGATTACTGGCATTGCCGTGCTCACATTCTACCCCATCAAAATAAATGAAAGAAATCACTGCTGTGAAAAAAAGTTCAAGCTAATTGCTCTCCTTAGTACATGAGGAATAATCCTGGTCTGAGAGGCTTACATAGCCTCAGTATAGCAAGCCTTCTCTGGTGTCTTCATGGGAAGAAAGAGTTTGTTCTGTTTAGTATGTCGAGAAAAACTTAGACTGGGCTCAAGCAAGGGGAAAGGCTGGCCAAGCAGCCCCTGAAGATTTTAAACAAAAGCCCTTATCTCCCTTTGGGACATTGGGAAAGGGACTGAATGAGGGATGGGCTTGGGAAACCAAACAGCTCTGTTGGGAGACCTCAAGGAACACTAGGCCTTAGGCCCTGCCTTTGTGACTACATCTCCTTGAGCCTCCATTTTCTCACCTGTAAAATGAAGACGGTAAGATCCATCTTGTCATGTGCCTCAAGCAAAGTCTTCATACTGTTACTCCCCCTGTTCTGTGCCCTGCTGTCACCAACACTTTTTGGGCTTGGGCCTTTTAGGGATGGGATCAGATCCTCCAAGTCTCCTGCTCATTCATTTCTTTAAGGAGCATTGGCTAGGTTTGTTACCAAACTCTGAGAAAGGGATACAAGATAAACTATATCCATTGAGGAACTCAAGATAGATGGAAATCTTCAAAGCAGTCTCATAGGCGAATGTCTCAATTATATTGTTAGGGCTTTAGTAGAGTCAAGCTGAGAAGATATTTGGGAGAATGTATGTCAGTAACTTAGTGTGATGTCTCTTAATTATTTTTTACCTTCTCTAGAAGCACAGTTTCCTAAAAAGAAAAGGAACACCAAAACAACTTTTCCTGGGAGACCAAAGTCCTGGGTTCAAGTTCCTGTTTAGCCACCAGCTTATTCAGTAGCCCGCCACAGAGTTCCTCCACTTGAAGGGTGATCCTTGCCTGTCCAGCATCCTCTAGCCAGTATGGGAATATGTCTGTGTGCTTTATCACACATGAATTGAACATTACCCTTGTCCAAAGACTAATCCTTTGCAAGGCACTGGCTTTTCACCTATTTTCCTGGGCAGCTTTAGGAAAGTTTGCACTTCAGATAGCTCACCACCTCTGCCAAAGCTAAGTCCTACCTGTCCCTCATTCTACACTGGCTATGGCAGCCGTCCAAGGAGGGGATAGGGAGGCAAGAGATAAAACCCTGGACTTGAGTGTTACCCACTTGCCAAGTGTCCTTACTGTCCTCTATTCTTTTGTCTTCTCTAGGTCTATGTTTCTCCATTCGTAAGTCAATTAGGAGGCTGTACCAGGGGGGTCTGTAACATTTCCCAGCTATCTTCTGTGAAACATTGGTGACCTTTATCTTTATTACTTCAGTCTGAGACATACTGATTGAAAGAAAGTGTATTAAGATAATATAAAGTACTTAAAGAAAGAATTCTGCATTAAAGAATAAACTTGAAATCTCTCAAGTACAGAACTATAGAGAAAGTTAGGTTACAGTGAAGGCAAACTTGGAAGGGTCTGTGAGGGAGAAAAACAGAAAGCTTTTCAGTAATTTCCTGTTGCCTGTAGTTTGAACTCCTTACTTTGGCTACTAAGGCCCTGTACAACCCTTGAGGATTGGTATTTAGTCTTTGTCCCTTGGCTAGGCATGTAATTTGTTGCAACATATCTAGTATAGTATGTATGGGTTGACCAACTGTAGGGGTCAACAGATGAATGGCTCAGTCAGTTGCTAGAATCGCTAATTATGTAACCTGATTGTTCCTAGAAGGAAGGAAATTCCCAAGTCTCCCCTTAGCAACTCTGGAATGACAGATTTATTTTCCAGCCTCCAGACTAGTATTCTGGTGGGGGCGGGGGGAGGTGAAAGAACCTCATTAAAAGTTCCCAGCCTGGAATTATCTCTATGGCAGCAGAAGTCCACACCTGATTTGAGAGTAGCTTCACCATGTGGTAGACACTGCATAAGGCCTGGATGTAGGTAGATTCCTGAGTTGCTTATAAACAAAAGGGACTTCCCCTTCCTCTTTTAATCTCTCTACATACCTGATATCCTCCTTAACACATAATGGCTTTTCTGTCCTTAAGCACCACACCTCCCTGTACCATGGCAGGCAGATGAGCTGGCAGGAGTGCAGAGCATGGAGTGTGCCCTGTTTCATAGCCAATCAGTATGTCACTGAGAGGGTCCCTGACTTGCCCACCAATTTGCACTAGGCCAGGCTGGCCCTTTATTCCAGAGCTCTGACCACAAACTGGGTTGGTCATCTGCATTGCTGATCTTTGCAATTCCTTCTTTTGCCCTCACAGATCATAAGCATCCTCCTTAAAGTGACAGTATTAGAACACCCTTCCCTTTAGCCCCACCCCACTACCACACACACATATCTCTGAGCATCCAGAGTTAAGTCTTGCCTCTGGCTCTATGTTTTTACCCTAGTTGGAGACCCAGCATCAGTGCATCCTGCAGGCTCTCGGCTATGGTAGTATGGAGGTTAGGCTTCTACTCACAGATGGGCTAGGCTGTGGTAGAAGGCTGCATTTTGGTAGTTGGCTTTTGGTTTTGTTTGTTTTTACTTATTGGTCAAATATGAACCAGTTCTTATTTCTACACTCAGAACCATTTTTATGAATGCCATATGGTTCCATTTTGCACTAACAGGAACTGGGGCCCACAGGCACACAGAACATACAACATATACTGAAACTAATGGTCCTTTTGACAGTGCCCTCCTACCATTCTGAGTGTGTAGCAGTGAGTGGTGTTCTGAGCCAGTGAGATTGGATTGTGCCCCCTCCTCCCTCATCATGATGACACTGTTATACCTCTGATTCCTAGTTTGGCCCTTTCATCTTTCCTGTGTCTGTTTCCTCGTTTTAATTTGGACCCAGTCATCTTTGGCTCATCATTTGTACCAGATGTCTCTCTGCTTCCACTCCTGTTCCTTTAAACCTATCATGCACATGCCCTTATTGGGCTTCCTTATCAGCTTAGATCTTGCTCTGTGGCTCTTGGCTTAACTTTTGTTCTTTTCCATTGCATAGAGAATAGAGCTCTCACCACTAATAGAGAAGGCACTCTTCACAGTATGGTTCCCACCTACCACTGTGTGCTCCTACTATGCCTTTCCAGGTACCCAGTGAGATAAGCCCACCTGTCTTCCCTGAAGAAATGGCTTCTTTCACATGAGAGGCCAAGAGATTGCCCACGGAACAGATGTCAAGGGAGGGGTTTTGAGAAATAATAGAAAGTTTTCTCTGATAACTGCCACCAGCAAGAGGACCAAGAAAGGGACATTGGATCACTTAAAAGGTCTTTGTCCCTGTTGGGTTCAGCAGAGTAATTAGAGGCAGGTATCACATTGTCATAGGAAGAGGTGAGAATGAGAGGAAGTAGTGAAATGAGAGGCAGCCACTGCTTCTTCCAGCTGTGAAGGGAAAGACATGGAGGAGTAGAAGCACCTGTTTAAACTGTTCTTTTCTAATTTAGCTCATATTTGGCAAGTGATTTTTTTTGGATTAGGCCCAATGAGCAGTTTACCAGCAGTACTTCCCTGAAACTTCTCTGTACTCTCTAAATTTGCTGCAGTTATGCCAGCTATATGGAAGAAGTTCTAAAAATGAAGCAGCCCACCCAAGATTAGGGGCAGGGCTGAGATCTGCACTCCATTTTATTGTCCTCCAGAGCTTCACTTTAACTACTATCCCTATCCTCTCTTCAGCTGTGATGGGGAAAAGGAGGTAGGAGGTGCCTGAAGTGGAAAACTGTGGGGAAGGCCCAAGGGAGAGTAAGGCAGAACTTGAGGATTGGAGCATGTCTTTTCAGAGGACATAGGACCAGGGAAGAGAGCAGCTATTTTTTAAAAGTCAAATAGGAGATATGAGCCCATTAAGTGTAGAGGAACTGAATATTTAGCAAATGTCTCATGGGGGACCTTCTAAAAGTGACAAAATAACAGAGTAACTTCCAAAAGGCAAAAGCCAGTAGTGAACATGGTTAAGGAATGGCTTGAGTTTCACTTTACCTGGAGTGGCCCAGAATAGATGAACAGAGAGAGGTTAGCCTTGGACAGAAAGCATGCAATAACCCAACCCTGCAAACCTGGGAGACTTAGCACTAGGCCAGTGAGTTCCATCTGTCCTCAGGCCATTGTGGGAGGTGTTGAGTAAATATTTGCTGATGTGAAGTAAACATCTGAAATGTGAAATTAGGTCACAGAGGAAAAATACCAGTATTACACTGTTAATGATGGAAAAGCATGGGGTCCCATCCTTTGCCAAATTGTGTTGGACTGCCTAGGGCAGTGGTGGCAAACCTATAGCAAGCATGCCGCTACCAGCTGTTTGTTATTGCTGAAAGTTCTAAATGGCTCACCATCATTGGTCTAAGGTATTCACAGTTGCCATCTACATGATAGTCAAGAGTAGGAAAACCAACCCCGCTTCCCATAGGCATACTTCTACATGGTTTGGGGGTTTCTTTCATACAGTCACAGTATTCTCTACTCAGGGTCTGGGATTTGAGAACACCCATACAGACTGACCCAGTTTGCTTCTACTACCTGGGATTCTTAATTATCCCCATACATAGAGAAGAGAACACAATCCACTTACTCCAGCAAGAACTAACAGAAATAGGCCTGTTTTTTCTGACTTTAGTGTCACATTTACATACTATGCCGTGTCTCTGAACAATATGCTAGTTCACTATGTAATTTTTTTTGCAACCAAATATTTTTGTGATCTAGTTTAGATAGGCAAAATCTCCATACTGGTTTTCTCTACAAGGATGTCTTCCACTAGCTAGGTAGTTTACCATCTCTCACTGGGCCTTGATAAAACTAAGACAGTTGGACTAGATAATCCCTGAGTTCCTTTCTAGCTCTAGCATCATATCCTCAGGTGATCTGGTACCTAGATTAGTAATTGAACAGGAGCATGTTGACTCCCAGCTCTGGGTCAAGGCCATATCTTGGAACATAGAGGAATCATGGTGATGGTTATAGCCCAGGGAAAATGAACCTAGCAGAAACTGGCTGAAAAATTCTTACGCTGATGGTAAAATATCTAGCAAAATCCATGCAGGTAGGTTGGTAAAGGTAAGTAGGGTGGGACTCTCCCTTTTTGTGACCCCTGAGTAAATGTTTCCTTGCAGGATTGGACACCTACAAGATGACTGGATACCAACTAAATCCAGCTGTTCATATTGCCAAAGTAGGTGACCCATCTTCTCACACACTCTCCTGACAGGACTTCCAGAAATGCTCTCTACTTCCCTCCCTGTGTTTATCACTGTTCTCTACCTGGAATCACCCCTTGCTTTAGCCTTAGTTCTACATCCAAGTGACACATGCTTCGAGAAAGTTGTGGCCATAAATATCATAGTCAGCCAGCTTAACTCACAAATGGAGTCAAAAGAAAAAGCTTGTCCAAAAATGGTGTTCAGTTCAGACTACTGATTCATTATTACTAGAAAGAAAGGAGGGGGAAAAAAAAAACCTTTCCAACTTTGCATTAGTGCAAACACTCAAGTTCAGAAATAATTTTAAAAGGTCAAAAGGAGTTAAGAGCCCATTAAAATCTAGGGAGAAAAAGAATTGAATATCTAACAAGTGTCTTGGGGAACACATTTAAGCTAAAATGCAAGAAAATGACATAAAACATCTTTTTAAAAAAAAAGTTGAAGTTGTTAATTACATTAAAACTACTGTATCTCCAAGTCAAATAATATCACAACAAAAAACAAGATGGGTAAAGTATTTGCAGGTCAATAATGTGTAAAGGAATTCACTCAAAACTTTTAACAATAAAAATGAAACCGGTAACTTGTAAGTCACCTAAACAGAAGAAAAATATTTGACTTGAAAATTTTTTGAAGTTATTTCACTTCACTAGTAACCAGTAAGGAACAATAAAACATAAGGAAATACAGGTTTTCACCAAGAAATTATGGGAGGAAAAGGTTCAGAATACCCAGTGTTGATACAATGGCACAGGCACACTTCTACATGGGAGGTGAGGGGGCGGGGAGTGATATGTGAACTGGTGTGTAGTTTCTGGAAAGTAATATGGTAGTCAGAGAAAAGACAAATGAAAGTTTCAAGACAAGGTAAGTGGTCTACATATTTATACAGCAAATATTGAGTGTTTACTTTGTGTCAGGCAGGGTGCTATGTTTAAATATATAAAATAAGACATGATCCTTGTTCTTGAGCATCTAAAAGGGTAAAAAAAACAAACTGATAGTAAAATGGTACATGGCTAGCAAAGGCCAGAGGTATGCTTCAGATATGGGAGCCGGGGTAGCAGGGATGGTGGTGCAAGTGTGGACTTATGGGTGTATCCATTGAAGAATAGTGCAGATTGCCTTGGTCAAAGTAGAGAAGACAAAGCCTGAATTAGGGTGGGGCCAAGAGGGTGGAGAGAAGGGATCAGACCCAGGAGGTGGGTTTAAGAAAACTTGCCAACTGGTTGGTTGCTGAGGTTAAAGAAGGAAAGTCAAGGATACCTTCTCAGTTTCTATCTTGGGTGACTGCATAGATAAATGGTAGAACATCCAGAAAAAGAGGCAGCTGAAGAAGGATTATTCAGCTCAGTTTTAGACAGTTAATGTCAAATATGGCCATTCACATGGAGATAGCCTGCAAGGAGCTAGATACAGGGTCTGGATCCCAGCAGATTCAAGCAAGACATTAGGGTTGGGACTCATAGTAATTGTAATCATGGGCTTTAAAGAGCTGAATATAGGAAAATAGGCCAGCTGAAAAAAGGGAGCCCAGGAATAAGAGCCTTATGTCCATTTAAATGATGGGCAGAAAGGAAGGCCACAAAGGCAAAAAAAAAAAAAAAAAAAGTCAAAGACGTGGAAAATGTACCTAGAGCCCATGTTTTCTTGGAAACTCAAGGATGTGAAGTGTTTCCAAAAAGAGCAATCAATAGACAAAAGAAAAAGACTAGTTAGATAAGGACTGAGAGCCCACTGGATATAGTAATTAGGGAACCACTACATTCTCAGGCAAAACAGTTTCCTGTGTGAAAGACGACAGAGGAAATGAAAGGCAAGCAATATGACTACTCTGAAACTGCTAGAGTAGCAATTTGAGCCAGGAAACAGTTTCTAAGACAATCTAGACTATGATAAAAATAAAGATAGGTACCATAGAAGACCTCCAAAGGCTCTTACTAGAAGTCCTATGAATAAATCAGAGGCAAGACCAAAGAACAAGGATAAAACGGAAGGAAAATGTTCATTGACGGTCTTGACTGGAGGTGGCATCAAGTAAGGAAGTATCTCAGCTGATCTATGCTCACAGAAATGGTGTGAGCAATCTTCCAAAGAGGAAACATGGAGATCTAGGGATATGCTTATGGGGGAAGGTGCAAAGTTCATGGGAACAAGACCGAAGACTGACTTATCACTGACATTTTAGGAGATGGTTCCAGGCATAGGATCTTGTTAAAGAGAATGACAAGGAGGAGCCAGAAAAGACCAAAAAAGCAAGAGTTTCAGAAGCCCGGGAAGAAAAATTGGCCGGTGGTGCTAGACACAGAAAGGGGATCCTGAGATCAGGAAAGGAAGGGAAAGCTGAGCCAAGAAGCCAAGACAGGAGTTTCCAGAAGGAAGAGTGCACTGGTGGGCCATATACACAAAAGAGGCCAGGCATGCCCATGACCTGGCCTTTGGGGACTTTGCCACAGCAACTTTGGGGAAAGGGCAGAAGCCCCAGTGGGTGGACAACAATCTCAAGTCCAGCTGAGAAAGCAGGAAGGACCAAGCAGCTGGAGGAGGCCATGGGCCCAGGA